>JASANB010000041.1:0-104550 GCA_030248155.1 Sabatieria punctata | reverse complement strand
TTCAATTAAAATTCTGATATAAATTCTAGTATTGTAGGTAACTCCTTCATTGTCAAACAATGTCAAACTATTAAAATGCTATTAAAATACTATTAAAAATAAATTTTAATGTTCAGCCCCTCTTTGTATTTTTAATTTAATTTAATATAGTAGTAGGCCCTCCATTTTAATATTAATATAAATTTAATACTATTAAAATGGCACTATTATTAATAGTTTTATTTTAATATTAATATATTAAAATTACAGTACTAAAGAGTTTACTGTCAGAAAGAATTACTTCAAAGAGAGAACTACTATTGAAAGAGCTACCTAAAGAGTTTACTGTCAGAAAGAATTACTTCAAAGAGAGAACTACTATTGAAAGAGCTACCTAAAGAGTTTACTGTCAGAAAGAATTACTTCAAAGAGAAAACAAGTATTGAAAGTGCTACCTAAAGAGTTTACTGTCAGAAAGAATTACTTCAAAGAGAAAACAAGTATTGAAAGTGCTACCTAAAGAGTTTACTGTCAGAAAGAATTACTTCAAAGAGAGAACTACTATTGAAAGAGCTACCTAAAGAGTTTACTGTCAGAAAGAATTACTTCAAAGAGAAAACTAGTATTGAAAGTGCTACCTAAAGAGTTTACTGTCAGAAAGAATTACTTCAAAGAGAAAAGTACTTATTGAAAGAGCTACCTAAAGAGTTTACTGTCAGAAATAATTACTTCAAAGAAGAAAAAACTACTTTTGAAAGAGCTACATCAAGAGTTTACTATCAGAAAGAATTACTTCAAAGGGAAAACTGCTTTTTGTTAAGACCTATGTACCCGAAGTGCTTACACTCAGAATAACTTGCTTGAAACAAATTTCTTTTCAATTGAAGAGCTTGCCCTTAGAGCAGAATTGCTTGAACGAGAAAACAGCTTTGTTGAAAGGTTTTCCTAAAGAGTGTTTGAACTGCTTGAAAGAGAAAACTTCTTTCTTGAAAGGTTTCTAAAGAGTGCCAGAATTCTTGGGAAGCGAAAGCTGCTTTTTGAAAGATTTGCCTAAAGAGTGCCAAAATTCTTTGGAAGGAAAGCTCCTTTTCGAAAGATTTGCCTAAAGAGTGCCAGAATTCTTTGGATTGGAAGGGAAAATTTCTGTTTTTGAAAGATTTGCCTAAAAAAGTGCCAGAATTCTTTGGAAGCGAAAGCTGTTTTTTGAAGGATTTGCCTAAAGAGTGCCAGAATTCTTTGGAAGCGAAAGCTGCTTTTTGAAAGATTTGTCTAAAGAGTGCCAGAATTCTTTGGAAGGAAAGCTCCTTTTTGAACGATTTGCCTAAAGAGTGCCAGAATTCTTTGGAAGGAAAGCTGTTTTTTGAAAGATTTGCCTAAAGAGTGCCAGAATTCTTTGGAAGCGAAAGCTGTTTTTGAAAGATTTGTCTAAAGAGTGCCAGAATTCTTTGGAAGGGAAAGCTGCTTTTTCAAAGATTTGCCTAAAGAGTGCCAGAATTCTTTGGAAGGAAAGCTGCTTTTTGAAAGATTTGCCTAAAGAGTGCCAGAATTCTTTGGAAGGAAAGCTGTTTTTTGAAAGATTTGCCTAAAGAGTGCCAGAATTCTTTGGAAGCGAAAGCTGTTTTTTGAAAGATTTGTCTAAAGAGTGCCAGAATTCTTTGGAAGGGAAAGCTGCTTTTTCAAAGATTTGCCTAAAGAGTGCCAGAATTCTTTGGAAGGAAAGCTGCTTTTTGAAAGATTTGCCTAAAGAGTGCCAGAATCCTTTGGAAGCGAAAGCTGCTTTTTGAAAGATTTGCCTAAAGAGTGCCAGAATTCTTTGGAAGCGACAGCTGTTTTTTGAAAGATTTGCCTAAAGAGTGCCAGAATTCTTTGGAAGGAAAGCTCCTTTTTGAAAGATTTGCCTAAAGAGTGCCAGAATTCTTTGGAAGGAAAGCTCCTTTTTGAAAGATTTGCCTAAAGAGTGGCAGAATTCTATGGATTGGAAGGGAAAATTTCTGTTTTTGAAAGATTTGCCTAAAAAGTGCCAGAATTCTTTGGAAGCGAAAGCTGTTTTTTGAAGGATTTGCCTAAAGAGTGCCAGAATTCTTTGGAAGCGAAAGCTGCTTTTTGAAAGATTTGTCTAAAGAGTGCCAGAATTCTTTGGAAGGAAAGCTCCTTTTTGAAAGATTTGCCTAAAAAGTGCCAGAATTCTTTGGAAGCGAAAGCTGCTTTGTGAAGGATTTGCCTAAAGAGTGCCAGAATTCTTTGGAAGCGAAAGCTGCTTTTTGAAAGATTTGTCTAAAGAGTGCCAGAATTCTTTGGAAGGAAAGCTCCTTTTTGAAAGATTTGCCTAAACAGTGCCAGAATTCTTTGGAAGGAAAGCTGCTTTTTGAAAGATTTGCCTAAAGAGTGCCAGAATTCTTTGGAAGGAAAGCTCCTTTTTGAAAGATTTGCCTAAAGAGTGCCAGAATCCTTTGGAAGCGAAAGCTGCTTTTTGAAAGATTTGCCTAAAGAGTGCCAGAATTCTTTGGAAGCGACAGCTGTTTTTTGAAAGATTTGCCTAAAGAGTGCCAGAATTCTTTGGAAGGAAAGCTCCTTTTTGAAAGATTTGCCTAAAGAGTGCCAGAATTCTTTGGAAGGAAAGCTCCTTTTTGAAAGATTTGCCTAAAGAGTGGCAGAATTCTATGGATTGGAAAGGAAAATTTCTGTTTTTGAAAGATTTGCCTAAAAAGTGCCAGAATTCTTTGGAAGCGAAAGCTGCTTTTTGAAAGATTTGCCTAAAGAGTGCCAGAATTCTTTGGAAGGAAAGCTCCTTTTTGAAAGATTTGCCTAAAGAGTGGCAGAATTCTATGGATTGGAAGGGAAAATTTCTGTTTTTGAAAGATTTGCCTAAAAAGTGCCAGAATTCTTTGGAAGCGATAGCTGCTTTTTGAAAGATTTGCCTAAAGAGTCCCAGAATTCTTTGGAAGCGAAAGCTGCTTTTTGAAAGATTTGCCTAAAGAGTGCCAGAATTCTTTGGAAGGAAAGTTGCTTTTTGAAAGATTTGCCTAAAGAGTGCCAGAATTCTTTGGATTGGAAGGGAAAATTTCTGTTTTTGAAAGATTTGCCTAAAGAGTGCCAGAATTCTTTGGAAGCGATAGCTGCTTTTTGAAAGATTTGCCTAAAGAGTCCCAGAATTCTTTGGAAGCGAAAGCTGCTTTTTGAAAGATTTGCCTAAAGAGTGCCAGAATTCTTTGGATTGGAAGGGAAAATTTCTGTTTTTGAAAGATTTGCCTAAAGAGTGCCAGAATTCTTTGGATTGGAAGGGAAAATTTCTGTTTTTGAGAGATTTGCCTAAAAAGTGCCAGAATTCTTTGGAAGCGAAAGCTGTTTTTTGAAAGATTTGTCTAAAGAGTGCCAGAATTCTTTGGAAGCGAAAGCTGCTTTTTGAAAGATTTGTCTAAAGAGTGCCAGAATTCTTTGGAAGGAAAGCTCCTTTTTGAAAGATTTGCCTAAAAAGTGCCAGAATTCTTTGGAAGCGAAAGCTGCTTTGTGAAGGATTTCCCTAAAGAGTGCCAGAATTCTTTGGAAGCGAAAGCTGTTTTTTGAAAGATTTGTCTAAAGAGTGCCAGAATTCTTTGGAAGGAAAGCTCCTTTTTGAAAGATTTGCCTAAAGAGTACCAGAATTCTTTGGAAGCGAAAGCTGCTTTTTGAAAGATTTGTCTAAAGAGTGCCAGAATTCTTTGGAAGGAAAGTTGCTTTTTGAAAGATTTGCCTAAAGAGTGCCAGAATTCTTTGGATTGGAAGGGAAAATTTCTGTTTTTGAAAGATTTGCCTAAAGAGTGCCAGAATTCTTTGGAAGCGATAGCTGCTTTTTGAAAGATTTGCCTAAAGAGTCCCAGAATTCTTTGGAAGCGAAAGCTGCTTTTTGAAAGATTTGCCTAAAGAGTGCCAGAATTCTTTGGATTGGAAGGGAAAATTTCTGTTTTTGAAAGATTTGCCTAAAGAGTGCCAGAATTCTTTGGATTGGAAGGGAAAATTTCTGTTTTTGAAAGATTTGCATAAAAAAGTGCCAGAATTCTTTGGAAGCGAAATCTGCTTTTTGGAGGATTTGTCTAAAGAGTGCCAGAATTCTTTGGAAGGAAAGTTGCTTTTTGAAAGATTTGCCTAAAGAGTGCCAGAATTCTTTGGAAGCGAAAGATGCTTTTTTGAACGATTTGCCTAAAGAGTGCCAGAATTCTTTGGATTGGAAGGGAAAATTTCTGTTTTTGAAAGACTTGCCTAAAGAGTGCCAGAATTCTTTGGAAGCCAAAGCTGCTTTTTGAAACATTTGCCTAAAGAGTGCCAGAATTCTTTGGATTGGAAGGGAAAATTTCTGTTTTTGAAAGATTTGCCTAAAAAAGTGCCAGAATTCTTTGGAAGCGAAAGCTGCTTTTTGGAGGATTTGCCTAAAGAGTGCCAGAATTCTTTGGATTGGAAGGGAAAATTTCTGTTTTTGAGAGATTTGCCTAAAAAGTGCCAGAATTCTTTGGAAGCGAAAGCTGTTTTTTGAAAGATTTGTCTAAAGAGTGCCAGAATTCTTTGGAAGGAAAGCTCCTTTTTGAAAGATTTGCCTAAAGAGTACCAGAATTCTTTGGAAGCGAAAGCTGCTTTTTGAAAGATTTGTCTAAAGAGTGCCAGAATTCTTTGGAAGCGAAAGCTGCTTTTTGAAAGATTTGCCTAAAGAGTGCCAGAATTCTTTGGAAGCGAAAGCTGTTTTTTGAAAGATTTGTCTAAAGAGTGCCAGAATTCTTTGGAAGCGAAAGCTGTTTTTTGAAAGATTTGTCTAAAGAGTGCCAGAATTCTTTGGAAGGAAAGCTCCTTTTTGAAAGATTTGTCTAAAGAGTGCCAGAATTCTTTGGAAGGAAAGCTCCTTTTTGAAAGATTTGCCTAAAAAGTGCCAGAATTCTTTGGAAGCGAAAGCTGCTTTGTGAAGGATTTCCCTAAAGACTGCCAGAATTCTTTGGAAGCGAAAGCTGTTTTTTGAAAGATTTGTCTAAAGAGTGCCAGAATTCTTTGGAAGCGAAAGCTGCTTTTTGAAAGATTTGTCTAAAGAGTGCCAGAATTCTTTGGAAGCGAAAGCTGTTTTTTGAAAGATTTGTCTAAAAAGTGCCAGAATTCTTTGGAAGGAAAGCTCCTTTTTGAAAGATTTGCCTAAAGAGTGCCAGAATCCTTTGGAAGCGAACGCTACTTTTTGAAAGATTTGCCTAAACAGTGCCAGAATTCTTTGGAAGCGAAAGCTGCTTTTTCAAAGATTTGCCTAAAGAGTGCCAGAATTCTTTGGAAGGAAAGCTGCTTTTTGAAAGATTTGCCTAAAGAGTGCCAGAATTCTTTGGAAGGAAAGCTCCTTTTTGAAAGATTTGCCTAAAGAGTGCCAGAAGTCTTTGGAAGCGAAAGCTGCTCTTTGAAAGATTTGCGTAAAGAGTGCCAGAATTCTTTGGAAGGAAAGCTGCTTTTTGAAAGATTTGCCTAAAGAGTGCCAGAATTCTTTGGAAGGAAAGCTGCTTTTTGAAAGATTTGCCTAAAGAGTGCCAGAATTCTTTGGAAGGAAAGCTCCTTTTTGAAAGATTTGCCTAAAGAGTGCCAGAATTCTTTGGAAGGAAAGCTGCTTTTTGAAAGATTTGCCTAAAGAGTGCCAGAATTCTTTGGAAGGAAAGCTGCTTTTTGAAAGATTTGCCTAAAGAGTGCCAGAATTCTTTGGAAGGAAAGCTGCTTTTTGAAAGATTTACCTAAAGAGTGCCAGAATTCTTTGGAAGGAAAGCTGCTTTTTGAAAGATTTGCCTAAAGAGTGCCAGAATTCTTTGGAAGGAAAGCTGCTTTTTGAAAGATTTGCCTAAAGAGTGCCAGAATTCTTTGGAAGGAAAGCTGCTTTTTGAAAGATTTGCCTAAAGAGTGCCAGAATTCTTTGGAAGGAAAGCTCCTTTTTGAAAGATTTGCCTAAAGAGTGCCAGAATTCTTTGGAAGGAAAGCTCCTTTTTGAAAGATTTGCCTAAAGAGTGCCAGAATTCTTTGGAAGGAAAGCTGCTTTTTGAAAGATTTGCCTAAAGAGTGCCAGAATTCTTTGGAAGGAAAGCTCCTTTTTGAAAGATTTGCCTAAAGAGTGCCAGAATTCTTTGGAAGGAAAGCTCCTTTTTGAAAGATTTGCCTAAAGAGTGGCAGAATTCTTTGGAAGGAAAGCTCCTTTTTGAAAGATTTGCCTAAAGAGTGCCAGAATTCTTTGGAAGGAAAGCTGCTTTTTGAAAGATTTGCCTAAAGAGTGCCAGAATTCTTTGGAAGGAAAGCTGCTTTTTGAAAGATTTGCCTAAAGAGTGCCAGAATTCTTTGGAAGGAAAGCTGCTTTTTGAAAGATTTACCTAAAGAGTGCCAGAATTCTTTGGAAGGAAAGCTGCTTTTTGAAAGATTTGCCTAAAGAGTGCCAGAATTCTTTGGAAGGAAAGCTCCTTTTTGAAAGATTTGCCTAAAGAGTGCCAGAATTCTTTGGAAGGAAAGCTGCTTTTTGAAAGATTTGCCTAAAGAGTGCCAGAATTCTTTGGAAGGAAAGCTCCTTTTTGAAAGATTTGCCTAAAGAGTGCCAGAATTCTTTGGAAGGAAAGCTCCTTTTTGAAAGATTTGCCTAAAGAGTGCCAGAATTCTTTGGAAGGAAAGCTGCTTTTTGAAAGATTTGCCTAAAGAGTGGCAGAATTCTATGGATTGGAAGGTAAAATTTCTGTTTTTGAAAGATTTGCCTAAAGAGTGCCAGAATTCTTTGGAAGCGACAGCTGCTTTTTGAAAGATTTGCCTGAAGAGTGCCAGAATTCTTTGGAAGCGACAGCTGCTTTTTGAAAGATTTGCCTAAAGAGTGCCAGAATTCTAAGTATTGGAAGGGAAAATTTCTGTTTTTGAAAGATTTGCCTAAAAAGTGCCAGAATTCTTTGGAAGCGAAAGCTGGTTTTTGAAAGATTTGCCTAAAGAGTGCCAGAATTCTTTGGAAGCGACAGCTGCTTTTTGAAAGATTTGCCTAAAGAGTGCCAGAATTCTTTGGAAGCGACAGCTGCTTTTTGAAAGATTTGCCTAAAGAGTGCCAGAATTCTTTGGAAGGAAAGCAGCTAAGTGTCGTAGAATTCTTTGGACGAAGGGAAACCTGATTTTGGACAGATTTGCCTAAAGAAAGAGTGGCAGAATTGTTCAGATTGGAAGGGAAAGCTGCTTTTTTATGGATTTGCCTAAAGCGTGCCAGAATTCTTTGGAATGGAAGGGGAAATTACTGTTTTTGAAAGAATTGCCTAAAGAGTATCAGTAATTTAAAAAAAACTGCTTTTTTGAAAGATTTGTCTACATTGTCAGAAGGGACTGTTTTAAAAGATTTTGCTAAAGAGTGTCAGAATTTCTTGAAAAAGAAAACTGCTTGTTATTTGAATGATATGCCTAAGAGTGTCAGGAGGATTTCTTAAAAGTAAAACTGCTTTTTTGACAGATTTGCGTTCGAGTGTCATAATTGCTTGATAGAGACAATTGCTTTAAACAAGATACACAAAGCGTTTTCTATCACAACGAATTTGTACAGTACAGTGCAGTTTATTCTACTGGAAAACCTACACCATGCAACGCACAAACACAGAAGCAAGAGAGTCCTCTGAGAGAATTATCTGAAGAGCTTACTATTATCAGCAAGACTTGTTTGAAAGAGAAAACTTCATCTGAAAGAATTACACAACCAGTTTCTTCAAATAAAAGTTTACTGACGTTTTCCTCTGCTGCCGGTCTAATTTTGTAAAAAATTTCCAAAAAAAATCTGTCCGTGCCTCTAAAACTGAGAGGATCTTAAAAATGTACAAACTATGTATCTAAAGTTTTACACACTCATTTTGAAGAACCGTCTTGTTATTTCAGATTATTGTAGCGCTATATCTTAGCTACACGCCGGTGTAAAACATTACCGGCTACCGGACGGCAAACACTGAAATATTTGCGTTCAAAAATTAAAAATGCCACATTTCGCATGTTTCACTGTGCCCAAAAATTTTCAACTCCATGTTCCAGCTTACCAATTGAAGTTGAATGCTAAAAATTGATGTCTAGGCTGTACTTTTTGAGTAGTTTAAGAAACTTTCATTGAATTTCATTTTTGGAAAAAAAATTTTTTTCGCCCCCCCCCTATCGGGGGGCATAACTCGTCTGGAACCCCCCTAGACCGTTCTTTTTATTTCAGATTATTGTAGCGCTATATCTTAGCTACACGCCGGTGTAAAACATTACGGGCTACCGGACGGCAAACACTGAAATATTTGCGTTCAAAAATTAAAAATGCCACATTTTGCATGTTTCACTGGGGTACATAAATTTCCAACTCCATGTTTCAGCTTACTAATTGGAGTTGAATGCTAAAAATTGATGTCTAAGCTGTACTTTTAGAGTAGTTTAAGAAACTTTCATTGAATTTCATTTTTGGAAAAAAAATTTTTTTTCGTCACCCTATCGGGGGCATAACTCGTCTGGAACCCCCCTAGACCGTTCTTTTTATTTCAGATTATTGTAGCGCTATATCTTCGCTACACGCCGGTGTAAAACAATATGGGCTGCCGGACGGCAAACACTGAAATATTTGCGTTCAAAGATTAAAAATGCCACATTTTGGGCACAGTGAAACATGCAAAATGTGGCATTTTTAATCTTTGAACGCAAATATTTCAGTGTTTGCCGTCCGGTAGCCCGTAATGCTTTACACCGGCGTGTAGCTAAGATATAGCGCTACAATAATCAGAAATAAAAAGAACGGTCTAGGGGGTTCCAGACGAGTTATGCCCCCGATAGGGTGACGAAAAAAAAATTTTTTTCCAAAAATGAAATTCAATGAAAGTTTCTTAAACTACTCTAAAAGTACAGCTTAGACATCAATTTTTAGCATTCAACTCCAATTAGTAAGCTGAAACATGGAGTTGGAAATTTATGTACCCCAGTGAAACATGCAAAATGTGGCATTTTTAATTTTTGAACGCAAATATCTCAGTGTTTGCCGTCCGGCAGCCCGCAATGTTTTACACCGGCGTGTAGCTAAGATATAGCGCTACAATAATCTGAAATAAAAACAACGGTCTAGGGGGGTTCCAGACGAGTTATGTCCCCCGATAGGGGGGCGAAAAAAATTTTTTTTTCCAAAAATGAAATTTAGTAAAAGATTCTTAAACTACTCAAAAAGTTACGCAAAAACCCCGTTTGTTAGGTCTGAATTCCGATCAGCAAGTCAGAAATTCGATATCGAAATTTTGGTCCCATAGTTAAGCGGGCCGATTTTTAGAAGGCCATATCTCGAGCGTGGAGCGTCGAATCTGGAAATTCTTTGCAGGTCATTGATAACTTGTCAATATGTTTTAGTGTTCCAACTTTCAGCCTTCTACGCCCAACTTTCAATTTTGGGTCTGAATAGGGCAAAGGGCCAAGACTCGATCGGTTCAGAGACTGACTCTTAATATAATAGTAGGCCCTCTATTCTAATATTAATATAGATTTAATACTATTAAAATGGCACTATTAATAATAGTTTTATTTTAATATTAATATATTAAAATAACAGTACCTAAAACTTCTAATGAAAGCGCACGCTCCAATAGTAGCGCGTTTACGGACAGTCCGAAAATATAAACGCGCGTTCTAATAGTAGCGCTCCCACGCACTCTATCAACGCTTTTATTACGTGTTTCCAATGTAGAATACTGTCCCTTTGAGACGATTTTCTTTGATTAAGCTTGCAAACATTAGTCAGACTAAAACTCATATAAAGATTGCTTGTGTTTAAGACAAAAATACCCTGTATTTTCAGAAAAATGAGGATACTTGAGATGGCCAATGTAGCACTGAAATAATTAACTCGCACGCTTCAATAATAGCGCCCCAAAAGCAATCAGGAAATAGAAGTTTTACGGTAAATAGTAATCGTTTTGGCGAATTTTTTCACGCCCCCTATGTAAGTTTAATGAAATTTGCGCCGCTCTATGGAATCTAGGAGTTTAAAAGTTTTCCGCTAATCTCTTCTGATTATTTATTACATTGCACTAATTTGAATTTGGCCCGTTTCCGTTCCATAAAACCCAATCTCCTCCTAACGGCAATCTGTCTATAGTAATTTCAGTTGGAAAACAGACGATAAATCTAGAATTTGCATACGTCCTGACAGAAAAGAATTCATTTGCTGCTAGCAGCTAAAGCTTTAGTGATTTCTCTTTGCATGTTTCAGTGCGGGTCTGGGCTGCTGTGCTGTGCTGCGGGCAGGTGCTAAGCGGAGAGACGTCTCTTTGTTCCAAGTAGGTACATAGATGGTTGAGATGAAGTGAAGTTAATAGCATCACGAGGGGATTAAGCCGAGGCTAGCTATTTCAACCATTCCTCCGGTCGTCTAGCAACCAACCGCTGAGTGCATTTTTCTATATAGTAGCGCCTTGCCTCTTTGCCTGCTTTGAATCTGAAGCCTCGCCTAGTCGGCCATTGTCTATATTAGGCTAATACCTACTGTTGTTTGGTATTGGATTTTCTGAATGTGTACGTGTATACTGTCAAATGTGTATGGTAATTTGTGTAATTGAAGAAAACAATGTGTATGTTTGTGTATGTATGTTTTAACCTGCTAAATAGCGTTTTAGACCCCAACCCTGAGAGCCCAACCCCCTAGTACATGTATGAGAGGGGGTGGGGTGGCTGGAGGTCGGAAAACGTCGCAAGAGGGTTGCGGGTTGGCATCGTAAACGTCCAAGTTTTTTGATTGCTTAAGAAGCTTTTGTCCGCAACTAAACAAGGAAAACTCTACCCAATTCATGTTTCCAACTGCCAAAATGGTAGTTCACTGTTTTTAATTTGTTTCTATAGTAATATGTACCTGTTATTGTGCATTTTTAAATGAGGGACACAGTACCAACAACTTTAGTCAGGGGTGTGGTGTCAGCCAAAAACGTTGTAGATTTTAGAGGCAGTTGTGCTGAAAACGTCGAAAAAACGTGGGTGGGGTGTAAAATTTTGAATTTTTGAACGTCGTAGTTTGGACGCCCCAAAGACCGTGTGTAGGTAGATTGATTATGATTATTGATTTCTTTGATATTCGCTTTGCATGTTGTTCGTAAAGTTTCCGCCTTTCCTCCGATTTCGCAAGAGTGTAGAAAATAGGATATACGTCAGTGTTCGACAAACTATAGTGCCAAGCTTTTTTACTAAATTTATCTTATCTGTGCTGTAATGCATCAGCCTGTGTGGTGGCGGCCTTATAAAACTTGTTTTCCGTCAGTCTAATCATGACAGCGGTAGACGCTATCTTAAAAATTTGGAGTAGATACAAAAAGTAGTTTGTTCTTGCGAAATCATGGTGCACCAAGGTAACCTATCGGTTCGGTAGCCCTGTTCGCTTAAATCGTTTACGGTTTTTGACGCGAGTTTATTGCGTGTATGAGTAAATTTCTAAAAATATGATTAAAGTTATAATTTACTTAGCAACAGCAACAGGTTCTCCGGCTATTTATTGATGCATGTATAGTCTTTTTTAGTGATTTTAGAAGAGCGAATACCTAGAAAAAATCTGTTCTCCTCTTTAGTTATTTTGTAATGTGTTCTTAGGCGAACAGTTCGTCTAAATGTAATTCGGCGCCCTAAGTTTGTGATTCGGTGCTGCTTCTTTTAGTATAAGTGGACATATTGGCGGGAGATTCAAATATATTCCCATCTTAGAACGATATGAATAGGTTAATCAATCAAATGCGCTGTGTGTGTAATGACAACATTTAGGTAAACATGACGTCACTGACGTCATAGTAACGTCAAGCGCCGAGAAATACGATATTTTAAGCCGGCCGCTTATTATTAAGAGCTTTAGTCTCCTCAAAGCGGCTTATACGCCAAAATTTATGCTAATCAATTGTTGCTAGCCAGCCAGAGCCAGAACGCATATTTGTTTCTCTGTTCCCAATCTGTCACCTTAAATTCATGCCAAAAACCAGCCCAGATTAATATTTACACCAGCAAATCAGTTCATTGCCAGCCCAAGCCAGAAATTCGATCTAGCTTTCAGCAATCAGGCACCTGTTAAGAGCGATAAATCGTCTCAGCGTCCGATTGAATGCCAGATGTGGCGCCCTCGGCCAACTGACCCCTCCGTCATTATAGGCCTGCCAGGGCGGCCGGCCAGTTTGTCAACAGTTCTGCGTTAGGCCGGCCGACGGGTTTTTCTGGCTGCCTGCGCGCTCGCTCGCCGCTGTGCGGTTGGAAAGAATTGAGCGAAACCGAATATTTTCGTTTCGATAAATTAGCGCCGGACACTTTTGTTTGCGTTTTGTTACCTGTGGACCGACGCACGCTTTCAGACCGATTGGTTGCCAGTGCCGCTGTCGCCTATTGGGCGTCCATTTATGTCAGATCTGCGCTACACCGAACTGCAGAATAGCAAGTCTTTGGAGATGAGCGAATACCCGAATCCGCCCGCCGAATCGCAAGTGGCCGAGGTGCAGAAGCCGCCGCGACCGCAGATACCGTCCGATTTGCCGCCCGGAGGCAACTTTGGAGGTATTGGTATGTTCGTACTGACTTATTATTTTCTCTTCCTAAAATTGATCAAATTGTTGGGTAGGACAAGTAAAAAGATTTACAGATTTCAGAGAGATACTAGATGTGAAACTGTATGACAAGGAGGTTGTTTTTTGCGAAGGGAGATTGGAAAGTTTTTGTATTTAATCTAACGAGATTGATTTTTTGAATTGGTAATCTGCAAAAACGCGCTAATATCTGTGAGAAAACCGTGGGAAAATATGAAAAAATAGGGAGAACTGATATTTTTTTCAAACAAAAATTGAAAATATGTCCAGTTCTATGAATGGTTGGTGTTTTACTTTCGAATCAAGGTAGTCTGTTCATTTTGTCACAGTAGAAATGAGTAAAAACTGTCGAAATCTATGCAAAATACAAAACCGTATTGTGAAAAATGTCAAGTATAAAAAATGACATTTAACCGGAAGTTGGTGAGTAAAAAATGTCAAAAATCTGTGTTGGCTTAATGAGTAATATAAGTCAACACCTGTTAAACATAGACTATCGCTTGGGAAAGCATTTACATCGCTCTGAACACTTTTTGTCAATATTTGACAAAAATTGGTCAAACTTTGACAAAAATTTGTCACACATTATCGCTTGGGAAAGCATTTACGTAGCTCTTAGTACTTTTTCTCACTATTTGACAAAAATTGTCAAACTTTGACAAAAAATTCTCAAAAATCTCTCATGCTTTTCAGCCTTTTCTTTTCCATTTTAATCTGTATGTATATGCAGCATCTATCTTTCCAAACGACTCCTATTTCCCAAGGCAGTATTATAGATCTAGAAGTGGCGTGTTTAAATACGCCTCCCAATCTTATAATAACCGGTCGTGTAGTACCGAGTTATCTAGAGATGTTGCGCCGGCGGAGGTCCTGGTTCCACGGCGGTCATTTTATCAAAGGGGAGGCATTGCTTTCACCCAATCTGACAGGTGAAAATTGGCCAGGGAAAGGGTCCGAGGGCCGGGCGGCAGTGGGGCGAGCCTCCAAATTGGCCAATAATGGCTCTCTGAGTCAAGCGGCACTCAAACTCCAATAACTCTGCCAGTACAATTGGCTTTATCTGTTCGCTTTTTGGCTGCTCCCGCCGCTGCCCGGCCAAAAAGGAGGTTGCTTTGCGGCCGGGCCGAATGTGCCGGATTTTATGTAACGACCGCTAGGCATTTATGGCTCTGAGAGGGGGAGGAATCTGTTTTATTGCCGTCGCTTCTCACTCAAACCATGTCTAATAAGCTGCCTCGCATGAGACTGCGTGGTCCAGATGTCAGACCGAAGCGCGGTAAGCTTGCTAGACTGACTAAAGTAGAAAATATTCATACAAACTAGTGTTTTGTAATGTTTATGAGCTGTTATTTTATTCCTATAAATCCAGAATGAATGAGTGGTATAGTAAATACGAGATCTTCAAAAACTGGACACCATTTCATAGAATGGAGAAAAGTGTATTCAGTTTAAAATTAGAAGACGATAAAAAGTTGGCTATTTATATTATGTTTGCGCTACGTACAGAGCAAAATAATATTCTATAGATTTTTTGGTCTTCTCTCAAACGTGTTCGTTCACAGTCAGTTCTTAATCGATTTTCAGGATTTGTTGTCGAACTCATCGAGTTAATTTTTTGAAAATTTCGCCCAAAAATATTAACTTCTATTGGTTCTGTAAGCGAAGACTAAAAACCATATGGGCAATTCTATTTTTTCGAGTAATCCTGGAAGCATGGCTTTGAAACTTGTAGGAACGATTCGAATTGTCATTGGACAAAATAGTACTTGGAGTTGTAAGCTATACTGTATGTAATATAAAAACTTTACACTATTTTCATAAAAGTTGCCATTGTTTTTCAACTACTCAACTGACTAATAATCATTTAGGATAAAAAATAGAAACAATTTTTTAAGGTTTGAATCCAAGATTCAAACTGGCGCAGGCTAAGACATTTTGCAGATATAATTTTAATCTGAAATATATCGCAAAAACACTAAAACTTTCCACAACATAGATTATAGAGTTGTCAAGCATATTTTGAATCTGTATCCTATCTCTTTTCAAAAGGTTCTCAATTTTCACAGTTTTCACCCAAACTTTCATCCAATTTCTTCAGACGACCGCAACCCCAATGACCCCGACGATGGCATGGACTGTTGCGCCGGTTTCCTGACAGTTCTATCCTGGATTCTCATTGGAATAACTCTGCCCTGGTCGCTCTGTCTCTGTCTAAAGGTAAGTGATTGATTTGTTTGTCCACCTACTCCACAACGCGCTTAACAAACAGTCAAAGCGGAAAGATTCTATTTACTTATCTGTTAAGCTTTTAGATCGTACAGGAGTATGAGAGAGCGGTCATCTTTCGATTGGGTCGTCTGCTCTCCGGAGGTGCCAAGGGACCAGGTACAATGCTACTAATTAGCACGGCTAATTAGTCTCTCAGCATCTGCTCAATAGCCACTATTGTTTGCTTGAATAATCGGCTCATTAATGCGCTATCTGTGTCGGCCCGGCCCAAACCGCCGCGCTATTGATTCGACATAAAAGATGATTATCGAGCTTTAATAATTCTCAAACGCCAAATGGAGCGTCGCGAGCACAATGAGGCCGGGCCAGGCGCAACGGAAACGACAGTAATTGCGACGCATTTGCAGGAATATTTTTCATCGTGCCTTGTACTGACACCTATCGGAAAGTCGACTTGAGAGTGGTGTCATTCGATGTTCCCCCGCAAGAGGTAGGCAATGCATAACCCGATTTTGCACATATCTACGTACCTACGGGTCTATTGACAAGAATTAGGGGACGTCGCGTGAACTGGAAATTTGTTGCTGAGCAAATTTTTCTGACCTACATACTTTTCTAGCCAAAACAGAATAGTTTGTTTCAAAAATATTATTGTTTGGAACCGTGTCAAGCCCCCTTTGAATAGAGTTTACGTACACATTCGTTTTTCTAGAACCTGTTTTCTTGAGCATTTTATTGTAATATCGGGAACAGATGGCGTTTTTTATTGCACAAAATTGGGCCTGAACTTTCGCTAAGCACCAGAACAAGTAAGACAATAATTGAACTGAAAACATATCGGTTTATTGGAATGTGTCTGTTTATTACAATAAGAGCGCAAAAAAGGGCCTCCTAAAAGATAGTAGAAGTCATGTCTCGTTAATCTGGATATCCTTCCAATGAAGATTTGCGCCAACTTCGAATTTTGTATTTTAAAGTGATTCGTTAATACATATTTGTGGTCAATTAGGACAAAATCCATGCACAATTTTTCAATTAATACATGAATTTTCATTGGAATAATGCTCTCTGTTGATTCAGAAGGTCATTGTTTTTCTTTTTAGGAGCAAAAATCAGCTGAATTTTAGCTTTTAACTTTAAACAATGAGGTACTGCTACAGCACCTGATACGCAACAAAGAAAAAGTTGTCATTTGGGACTTTCACCCAAAAACAGTTTTTGATTCTTAGTCCAGAAGTTCGCTAATCCGGATAAAATTAGCTGGTCCCAACTTGTCCTGATTAGCGAGACACCACTGTAATGGATAGAAATTTAACGATGATTCAGTATTTGGAGCAAATAACCGCTAATAATACCAGTTCGCTAATAAGGTCCACTTTGCACTACAAGGTGCCAAACAATGATAGCTACCTGGCCCAGAGATAACTAAATGATAGGAAAAATATAAAAGTACCGTTAAGTAGAACATTTTATTGCGGGTTAGCTCAATACTGACTGTTGTCTCTACTGGCGTCACGCACAACTTGAAGATGAGCAAAATAGAAAGACAAAAGTAGTGACTATTGATTTTCCAGCAGTTCATGATGCCAATAGAGGGAACCCTCAATATTGAGGTTGTGAGCATAAACCCACAATAAACTGTCATTTTTATCTATCGTGGTCAGTTTGTTCTGAGAAAGGGGGCTTGGCACCGTGTCCATTTGGATAATAGTAAGAGAAAAATAGAATAAGCAGTGTTGCTGGTTGTAGATCCTGACCAAAGACAGTGTGACGGTGGCGGTGGATGCGGTGGTGTATTTCCGCATCAGCAATGCCACCATTTCAGTGACCAATGTAGAAGACGCTCATCACAGCACTCGTCTACTGGCCCAGACCACTCTGCGCAACATTCTTGGCACCAAAACACTGGCCGAAATTCTGGCTGACCGCGAACAAATCGCCAACTACATGCAGGTAAACTACTTCTATGTACTATGATGTAGTATTGAGGGTAGTAACCATACATGTAACAGGGGATCTGGGGGTCTGCCCCCACCCGACTTAGGCCATCCCCCCGGATGCGGACCCGCCCCCTCCCCCCCGAGACGATTTCGCCGACCCCCCCCCTCCGATTTTTCTGGCAAGTAAATTTTTGAGCAAATTTCAGACAAAAAATTGCCAAAATCGCCTGCAAAACCGCACTTTTTAGCTGTATTTCAGCCCAAAATAGCGATTTTCAGCCGAAAACGTGCGATTTTTCGATTTTTGAGCGTTTTTTAGTGCCCGACCGCCCTCCCAAAATTTTGGCTCAGACCCCCCGGCCAGCGCCAGACCCCCTAACCCCCGCTCCCCTTCGGCGGATGACCTGTTGCATGTATGTACCAAACAATGATAGTCGGTCTCCCAGAGCAAATTAACATGATGGAAAGAAAGTACCAATAAGTAGGACATTCATATACACGAAAAGCTCAGCTTACAGCAGCTACCGTTTAAGTCAGGGCTTTCCAAATTTTCAAATACTAAATGGCACCAGTGACCTTTGAGGTCTTAAGAGTTTATAAGGGTATAGCAATTCTCGACTCAATCTTTTATGACTATCGATCATCAGCAAAGTGATATGGCAGCAGCCGTAAAGTCCAATACACTTTGGGTTCATCTGTAACAAAAAGCTACCAAATAATGGCTTCTATGTAAAATGAAGACCATACGTACGTGTAGTTGTAGCTCATCGATAAAGAAAATTAAGAAAAATATCAATATCTTACTGTATACAGCTGTTATTTTATTTAAAACGTCATTTTACATGGAATTGAACCAAAAACTTCGGCTGCACAACTCTCCAACCAATTGAAATTCCGGGGGTAGCCAAATTATTAAGGTAGGGGTGAAAAAATTATTACGAGCGATTATCAGCGGGGTCCGAAAATGGGCAAAAACACAATTGCGTAATTGGTGCATCCCCTTAGCCCGCTCATCTTCAAGTTGTTCATGACGTCACTAGAGGAAACACTCTATATTGAACTTCATTCTTAGTATAAACTCATAATAAAATGCCTTTTTTATCAGTAATTTCATTTTTTCTACCATGTTTTGTTTACCTTCGTGATGGGTGGGCTGTCATTTTTTTGCAACCTGTCTGTACATGGTTAGTCCAAGAAAAATGTCACTTTTGACTGATTTTAAATGTATTTGTACATGCAAGCAGTCGTCAGTAATTGTTGAAACTGTCATTCTTACATTGTATTCCACGACCACATACAAATGATAGTAGTGGCGTAATTCGGTCTAAAAGCCAGTGAGCCAAGCCGGAGTAAATAGAATTGTGCATGTAAACGAATTTGGAAGCTAAAATTTTATCGCTCTAAAATGGCCGTGTTGGCATTGCAACCCAATCTTTTTGGCGCGTGCTGTTTGTCCAGGGCAAAGCAATTGCTGCTGCTGCTGCTGCCGCCGCTGATGCCGATACAAAATGAAATTTGCCCCCACTTTCCGCCACCAGTGGGGAGCATTTTATAATCCCAACCAGCCACACAGATAGATAGACAGAGACAGACAGACAGACAGACAGACAGACAGACAGACAGACAGACAGACAGACAGACAGACAGACAGACAGACAGACAGACAGACAGACAGACAGACAGACAGACAGACAGACAGACAGACAGACAGACAGACAGACAGACAGACAGGATCAGACAGACCAGACAAGACAGTTCAACAAAGCCAGAAAATACTTGTTTTTGTTTCAGTCCTCGCTCGACGAAGCCACCGACCCCTGGGGAGTGAAAGTGGAACGTGTTGAAGTCAAAGACGTGCGCCTGCCGCAGCAGCTGCAACGTGCCATGGCTGCCGAGGCCGAATCTACCAGAGAAGCTCGTGCTAAGGTATGAACACGCTTTTATTGACTTAATGCTAAGCTACTAAGCTAAAATTTATTCAGTGGTGCGTATTTTGCATACAGTAGATCATTTTGCATATTTTACACATTTTTGCAGAATTTGCATAATTTTCGCATTTTTTCTGGTACACATTTTTTTTCGCTTTTCTGGCACACTTATCGCATGTTTGTGCGTATTTTGTACATTTTCGGGCGGTACACATTTTACGTTCTGTTTTGTAGGTGATCGCAGCAGAGGGCGAGCAGAAGGCCAGTCGAGCTCTGAAGGAGGCAGCTGATGTGATCGCCGAATCGCCAGCCGCGCTGCAGCTGCGCTACCTACAGACTCTGAGCACGATCTCAGCTGAGAAGAACTCGACCATCATTTTCCCCGTGCCCGTGGACCTGCTGAAAGGGTTTCTGAAGAAGGAAAAGTAGAATCAATCAAAACTCAGCTGTTTTCTTTCGCTTTACTTCGTTGCTCTAGTAGTGCGTATGTTTGTTCCTTTCTAAACTACAACTGTTTCGAAGTTTTCTGTAAAGCAGCTTTTATTCTAGACTTAACTAGTAAGAGTGTACTGTATGTAGTGAATGTGTTCTATTTTGTCCTAATTTGGCGTCGACACTATTCCGTCCGTACTTACTTGATTGTGAACCTCAAGTGGAACCGTCATTTCGAGCCAAACCATCTCACTTAAACTGCAGAAACAAACTTTCTTTTGTTCTATTGAAGATTCTCTCGGGTTGTTCTACCGCTCTTATAGCTAGGGTACTGTACGCAGGTAGTCTAACCTTTGGCAGGTACTGTAGCCCTGGTACTGTATATACAGTAAGCGTGGATTGAAGAAAAGCCTTTATTCTCAGATGCTTATTGGTCTTTTGGTCTGAATGTATTTTCTGAAATTCATGGTGCGTTTGCATTTTCAACTCTTTCTACGTACTGTTATCTATTACTGACTGTATTATTATCAATATTACTGTATGTATTCCACTCAAGTTCTGTGTTGTGTTGGTTGGTTTGTTGTTCGTTGTTGTGTTTGATCTGTTTAAAAAATCTTTTCCCGAAACTGCCTTGTTTGCCACAAACAGTTTTGACTGTTGCCTCTCTCTAGGTACGTAGGTAGAGAGAAAGATCAAACCCCACTCTGCCCTACCTAAGCCTTTCTTGTCATTTTATAGTTGTTTTTAGCGTTTAAACGCAATATGGCTAGTTAAAGTTGAAATTTTTGCCGTATTATTATTACAACGAGCTAAAAGCGCATTTTCAGGCGTTTTATTGGCTTGTTTTAAATTCTGCCTGCACCCCTCCCTGGGCGATTTTTGGGTATCGTAAAACTTCTAATAATAGCGCTGCGCTATAATTTTTTCGTGATTGCTTTTGGGGGCGCTATTACTGGAGCGTGCGCGTTTATTATTTCAATGCTACATTGGCCATCTCAACTATCATTTTCCTGAAATTACAGGGTATTTTTGTCTCAAACACAAGCAATCTTTATATAAGTTTTAGTCTGACTGATGCTTGCAAGCTTAATCAAAGAAAATTGTCTCAAAAAGGGACAGTATTCTACATTGGAAACACATACAAAGCGTTAATAGCAATGCGCGTGGGAGCGCTATTATTTGAAGGGCGCTACTATTAGAGCGTGCGCATTTATATTTTCGGGCTGTTCGTAAAAACCGCTACTATTGAAGCGTGCGCTTTCATCAGAAGTCTTACGGCTGTTCAATCTTGTGTCCATTTTAAGGTTACCTCTAATATAATATGCTGACAAGTTGACGAATTTTCGACGCCGTTTACTTTGATTTTGCCAGAAAAATATTATGTATATATCAGTTAAAGATCACAACTGAGTCTCAACAAGGAAAACAATGAAAAAGAGCCGAAAAAAGGCTAAATTTAGTTCATTTGAACCCGGCCCATTATCTTACCGAAAGAAAGCGGTCCGGGGCGGCCGAAAATTGCTGCCCGAGTGCATAATTAGCTAGAAACGTGGAATATAATTGAAAGAGAGTCGTTTAGTTCTAGTTGGGTGAGCGCCTGTCCAACGTGTGGGCGTTGTGGGTGGGTGCATGAGAAACCTCTTGAGGATTGGCAAATTTCTTTTCTTCCCTCCTCACAAACAGTTCTACGTGATTTTTAGCTGCGTTGTCGAGATGACAATCAATTCAATTTTCTGCTTTCTTTGCTTCTCTGGATTCACCGCCGGGTTCATGATGTTTCCACTCTATCAACCTATTTATGATTTAAAGACTACTACTACTACTACTGTAGGCCCGATGTTGCCTAGTACTGTAGCCACAATTCGACAGATTGTCTACGGATACAGAAATCGATATCGATTTTTCATACCGGCTACCTACCGTAGACCGAAATTGAGAGTTATTGGTTATCGCGTACGTGTTGTGCCAACTGAATGAGTAAACTTTATGGATTACAAGCGTATGGCAATGTAATGGCATGCTGAATGAAAGGGCTGTCCATAAAAAGAGCCAGCTACTTCTACCGGAGTTTTCCACAAAAATAACAGGGTCTTATAACCGGAAAATGCCTAAATTTGGGGTCATATTTTTGCGCCAGTTATAAGCCCCGGGTCTTGTAGGTGGAAAATCTATATTTTACAATTAAAATTCTATGTTCGCATTAAAAGCATGAAATACACTGGTTTTGATCTTGGCAACAACTGAGGGGCCGTTCATAAACGACGTCGTTCCAGAGGGGGGGAGGGGGGGGGTCGGCTGAAATGCGACGATAGACGACGCACCAGGAGGGGGAGGGGGTTAGCAAAAAACGACGTCGCTTTTTTCGGAATTTTAGGGTACTTCAATTACATTATTTTCGATTTATGCACATTCTATCAAACGTTTCTCCATACAGAAAAGCTTCCCAGAGTGGTTGTAGGGATTTATTCTATTGATTGTGCAGTATGGTAACAAGAAAACGTCACAGTACTCTATGTACTGCCGTTTTATTGGGGGGGGGGGGTAAACCGAAAACGACGTCGCCGTAGGGGGGGGGGTCCCCAAGAAACGACGCAAGGCGATTTTGGGGGGAGGGGGGGGGCCGAAAAATCGGGATTTTGGAACGACGTCGTTTATGAACGGCCCCTGACTGTACGTTTAAGACAGAATAGTTGAGTTTAAAGAAGTTTTGGAAACTTAGGCAACTTAGAAGCTACAACATGCTTACAGCAGCTATCTAAACCTATCAAATCAAGAATTTTGCCAAGATTGCGCAGGTTTTAGAACGATTCTTGAACAGTCTGAGCACAAAAATTCTATATTCATAGTTATCTGGTAAAAATATGCACGAAAACACACCATTCTGAGCTTAGACCCGGGTCTCATAACTAGTGATGTAAAAAATTAATTTAATTGTAATTGAAATTCGCATAATTGGCCCGTTTTTAATTTCAATTAAATTAATTTAATTTAATTGAAATTCAAGAGTTGTGCCATAATTTAATTGTAATTTAATTGAAATTCGCCTGGAATTTCAATTATATTTTCAATTATTCCCTGTTTTAAATGTAAGGAAATGCGTATTAGAGGAGACTTCAAATAAAAACCTATTTAGAGTTTGTCACCTCTTTATACTGATCTCACTATGTCTTGAAATATTTTATGGTCTGCTTTTTATTTCGTAGTTCATAAAAGTCAAAATAGTGATTTTTGTATGGTGGGTTGACACCCACTTTTTTGGCGAAGGTGCCTAGGAAAGGAAGTGATATTGCTAAAAATGCTGAAAACCTTTAGGTTATTATCTACTGATATATAATAATCAACTAACTGTAAATTTCCCCCAGAATGCCATTTTATGCGTTTAGAAAAGGTGACTTTTTAAAAATTTCTCGCCTGGGCAGTGTAGGTGTCTCTAAGCTTTTATACATGGACATTTTTCTAAGTCCAGGGTCACTGTCACTTCTTTTAACAGCAAAAATACAACAATTTTCAAAAAAATGAAAAAATAATTGAAAAAAATTGCATAATTGAAATTTTCCAAGGTCCCATAATTTAATTAAAATATAATTGTAATTGAAAATAATGGAAAACTATTTCAATTAATTTAATTTAATTGAAATTAAAAACTGAGCCCATAATTTAATTGTAATTGAATTGAAATTCAAATTCCATAATTTTACATCACTACTCATAACTGGAAAATACCCCTGACGGACCCTGCTTTCTGTTCTGACCACCTGCTATAAGACCCGGGTCTTATAATCGGAAACGAAACCCAGTTATAAGACCTCTTCTTCTTGCTATGTATTTAACTGTATTTAGAAACTAAGTTTATTTTTGGACAAACATACAATAGAATAACTGTACAGTTAAGCCTCCAAAAGAGGAACCTTTCTAAGCTTACCGTTCAGATTTTAACTGCACAAAAAACACTGACAATAACTGGGCTAAACCCAAATTACACTCACAAAACATTCACGTTTAGCGTACTGTACGTACGTACACTGTCACTGTGTCAGACTCGAGAAAATAGCGAGCACTTCAACTTACGTATAACACGTGTACACGTAGAGAAGGCCTCAGTCTAAGGCCAGCCGATTCAAAGTGAATAAACCTACACAACTCTTAATACTACCCATACATGTAACAGGGGGGTCTGGGGGGTCTGCCCCCCTCCGATTTTTCTGGCAAGTAAATTTTCGAGCAAATTTTTGCAATTTTTTTACACTTTCACACACAAAAATTGCCAAAATCGCCTGCAAAACAACACTTTTTAGCTGTATTTCAGCCCAAATAAGCGATTTTTGGCAATTTTTAGCCAAAAATTGCGATTTTTCTCGATTTTTGAGCGTTTTTTAGTGCCAACCCCCCTCCCCCAAAATTTTGGCTCAGACCCCCCCAACCCCCCTCCCCCCATCGGGGGATGACCTGTTACATGTATGATACTACTTATGTACAGACATGGGCTAGCATTTCGGCTGATGGGGGTAGAATTTTCAATTCCTGAGGGGGGTAGGAGCGCCTGATGGGGGGCTGAGGGGGTGGTAAGCCAAAAAGACCGATTTTTGGCGAAAATCAGGGTTTTTCGTTTATTTTTCATTAAAATAAGTTAAAATTAGTAAATTCTGAGCTCATTTACGCCTATTCCAGGCATATTTTTATCATAATGTTCTATACAAAATTCTTCCCAAAAATTCCTGATGGGGGGTAGCGGCCGGCTGATGGGGGGTAGATCAGAGCCTGATGGGGGGGGCAACCCCCTCAGCCCCCCTTTGCCCATGTCTGCCTATGTATGTACAGTACATCGCAATTTGTACAAACTGCTAGAAAAGCAAATACAGAGAAACTGTAAAAAGTGCAAACAATCAACAAGGTAAGTAGCACGAGGAATGCGTTCAAAACGGAATTGGGTAGAAAAAGGGCGAGATCGATTCTAAGAAAACAAAATACGAACCGAATCTAAATACCACTACGGTACTAATGAATGAATACAGATCTATGCAAATCAATCCACTACACTGTACTCTAGCTCTAGAACAGAGAACTGTCGAAATTAAAGAATGTCTGGGTTTAAGAAATCCTATGGATTAATACATACAAAATATACAGTACAGGGTCCATGAAAAAATCTGAACCGCAAATCTCAACCGATTTCAATGAATCGAATCATTTATTAAATAAATTGTAGCCAAATAAATTCTTGAAAAATTGGTGAAATTTTTAATAAGTTGCTGATATACGTACTTCTCGATCAAAGTCGAAAGAGAGATTTTGGCAATAAGCAATAACGATTTTTGCTATTCCATTGTACTTCGTAATAAAACAGATTCCTACTGATGAGCTGAGGGTACTGTTGTTTGGTATTGGATTTTCCGTATGTGTATGTGTATACACATTTACCTTCGAATGTGTATGGTAATTTGTGTATACACATTCAGCAAAACAATGTGTATTTTTGTGTATATTTGTGTATGTGTATTGTACTGAAAATGCAATTTTTTTCGAAGATTTTCAGTCAGAAATGCTAGGAAAATCAAACCTTTAAATGTCTGCTGCTTAAAACCTTGGATAATTTTGAAATCGAGTTTCTTACGCCATTTGAAGGCTTTATAAGGATAGCTACTGTTTATTTCTGCATGCAAAACCATAGAAATTTTACGTTTCTATTCGAAATTTTATTGACTTTTGCTGATCAAATACACATACACAAAAATGCACATTTTGAGTACTGTTTGTGTATGGTAATGTGTATCGGAATTTTCAATGTGTATGTGTATGCGTATACACATTGAAAAAACAATGTGTATTTTTGTGTATGGTAAATGTGTATGTGTATACACAAACAACAGTAGCTGAGGGCTACACAAGTGTACACACACACCAGTTTACTTCACCAGTAAAGCCTCGGTTTAACCCTCAGCAGTAGGAAATTTCGAACTGCAACGGAATAATGAAAATCGCTTTAGTTCATTGCCAAAATATGTTTCAAGTTTGAGGAGAAAAAATAACTGTTGGGTTGGGTTATCTGTAAAAACACGTTAATAACACGTGTTACAACACACGCCTTGTAAATAATTCTATTTCGTGTAAAACAATTCCATTACATCTGACATCTGACACTCAATGGGGAACTTTTTGGTAATTCTTTAGAGCAAATTGAAGTATCTATATGCGGAAAAACTCGAAATTTTAGCAAAGAAACTGTACTGTAGCCTAACCCTTGCAGCGAAGTAATTCAAATGCAATAGAGTACCCACTATGACCAGTCATTTGAAGAAAACGTTTTATAAATTTTAGTGCAGTAAATTGAACAGACTAAAACAGTGAAATTTTGTTTAATTTTTATCAATCATTAACACGTTTGGATTTTATACGGTCTAGTGGTGTTTTAGTCTTTATGCCTTTTTAGGTAAGAATTGACTTTAAACCTGTTTTGTTAGCAACGCTGTTATTAACTTTATTAACAGTGATATTAACATGTGTGAATTTTTAACTGTAAATACTACCTTAGGCAAATCGCATACGCGTACTAGGGGTTACCCCCTGCTAGAAAGGTCAACCCCCTCACCCCCCGAGACAGGTTAAGGAACCCCCGACCAACAATACAAGTACCACTAGTCAGACATGGACATTTCGGCTGGGGGGTAGAATTTTCAATTCCTGAGGGGGCTGAGGGGGTGGTAAGCCAAAAAGTCCGATTTTTGGCTAAAAACAAAGGTTTTTTTAATTATTTTTCATTAAAATAAGTTAAAATAAGCTATTCTGAGCTCATTTACACCTAATCCAGGCATATTTTTATCATAATTTTCTATACTAAATTCTTCCAAAAAAATTCCTGAAAGGGGGTAGCGGCTGCCCGCTTTGCCCATGTGTGCCACTATGGGCTCCAGTACTAACAAACTGGCTCAGAAATGACAAATTTTTAGCTTAAATTGCTTGAAAAGCCTTTGGAAACCGAATTTGGCGTTTCCACTGCTGATATTCAGAGAAATCGGAGTTTTTGGAAGCCCTTTTTGTCATTTTTTACTTGTTTTTAGCTCTAAAACGCTATTTGGCAGCTTAACATAGCGATTTTTAGCGTCCTTACTGAGAAAAACGTGCTGAAAACGCATTTCCAGGCGTTTTGGAGCTTTTTGAAATTTTGGACCACGCTCGCTCCCCACCTCAGCTCAGGAAACCCACCTTTCCCCCTCCGCCCAGGTCGGCCCGGAGCTGTTACATGTATTGCAAATACCTCACTGAATAAAATTCTCACCAATCTTTCGAGAACTTCTCTGAAAGTTTCATTCAATAAAAGATTGATTCAAATCGGCTGAGAATTACGGTTGCTACAGGAATGCTAAGTTATTCTTTTATGGACCTTGTACTCACACCGACTCAAACTGATTTTCTAGCTGATTAGATCAGCCAACAATGGTACCGTGTACCTGTCTCATATGGGCATAAGTATCCCCGGGATTGGTAAACACTTGCAGACACTGCCAGCAAAAGTGAAAGTGACAGATATCACAGGTGATATGGTTGCAACCAATGCCCTTTTCAATGCGCACATCACAATTCGGACACAGCTTACGGTCATGTGGCGAGTCAGCAATCCACAGTTGATTAATGTAAGCATCGTCGTTACTAGCTCGGCCACCGCGCGATTTGGCTTCTTCGCACGACTCATTGGGGTGGAAGGGCAGACCGCATTTGTAGGCAGTACACATGCTGTGATTGCACACATCGCAGCGGTATTGTACTGGCTCAGATGTGAACTAAACATTATTGGACATTTAGGAGAGGATACTGTAACAATTGAATTGTCCCAGCACAGTTGGTCAAGTGGTTAAGGCCAGAGACTGCGGTGATCATGCATAAGGAGGCCACTGCACATGTTCACCCCCTCGGTGTGGCTATGATCCGATCCGATGTCAGGGGGGCCTTACGGCCCTACGCTCAGACCTATGCGGTCCATTGCATGACCCGCGTGGTTTGTCATCTCGGACGCTTCCCTTCTATCACTGCCAGCCACTCTAGCCATGCTGTTGGGCACCAGGTACTAAGAGAGTGCCTGGCGCGTTGACATCATGGTGCTGTCAGCTCCCAACGGCCGCCCGGCCCTATGGACTAAACCGGTATAGGCCTTATTGCTGGTTTCTCAGACAGCTCCTGATGTCGTTGATCTTCTCCTCCAACATGCCAAGCTTTTGGAGCGGCTTAGGTGCAATGGCAGATCCAGTCCGTTCCTATTTTACCTACTTGCTGTAACCAGCTTTCGGTGGCCTGGGTGGAGCATTGTGCCAATGACCAATTCTTTGCGGCAAGAAACTTGTCGCGCCAAGAGGATGAGCGCACAACATCGCGCACAGTGGCCATGCGGCCTAAACCACTACACCAACTGTGCTAGCCTGTGGCTATTGTTGGTCGCAAAGATGAGTGATGGCAAATGGCGCATATCCCAGCTGAACCTCTAAATGAGCTGACTCTCACTCCTCTCACTCACCAGTGGTCAGCTGAGGCCGAAGACATCTGTGCCATGAGGGCCACCTAATGTGCATGCAAAAGAACTACCTTGAATATGCCATTACATCCATCATTGATGCAGTAGGAAAAAATCTCCTTGTTGGCACCGATAAACCGATTACTGACAACCTGCACGAGTTTGTTCATGTCGAGCAGGTTCTCCTCACGCAGTCGCTGTAAGTCTGCCACAGAAAACGGTTTGTTGCACTCATTGGCGGCACATTCCAGAGAACGGCCATCAGCCCCAAGAAAGGTGTTGATCTAGAACAGAACTTCGGTCAGCCATCAAGATTAGTTCTGCTTGAAAGAACTGTGGAACTGCAAAAATGAAGAATCCTCACTCAAAGGATTGAAGATATCCCTGGTTCTCAGCTCTGAGGAGCGAAAAGAGCACATAGACAAGCAAAGACTAGTTAGATACCTGCAGCTTAATGCAGTCTTTGCAGTAATAATGCCCACACAGCTCTAAACAATAGAAGGACTTCAAATCCGCAACAAGCAAGCAAGCTGGGCACTCAGGTCCTGAAATTTTAGTAACAACATGAATTCATGACCATTCCGTTGAATACCTTCAGTCAGTTCTTGGTCAGGCACCTCATTGACACACTCATCAAACATTTGCTTCAGCCTGCGATAAGAATCCTCATCTCCAATCATAACAAGCTTTCGCCCATGAACATAAAGTGTGAGGCTGATACAGCCAAAGCCCAAGGCGCATTGCAGATGATCAGTGCTGAAGTCATGCTTTGCCAAAAGTGCTTTCATCACACCTGGAGGAGAGTGAAGTGGGATCTCATATCTGCTGTTCAGCGCCTTCTGGCTTTGGTCATGCAGAAAGTCAGCAATTGCATCTTCACAGAAAGAGACCATTTCTTTGGGACCATGCAAACTGATCTCAGAGCAAAATGGTCGCCTACTGATCCACACTGCGCTAAGGGATTGTAGTTCTTCAAGGAATGCAATGCTGCCTTTCGATAGAAGTAAAATGTGCCTTCCAGTACAGCTTATGGTCTTGCCTGCCAGCTGTCTGCGAAAAGAACGCTGTATGTGATGCAAGGTGGTTATGGTCTTGGTCTTCACTGATACAATCGTTTGACTGCTGTCCCTGAATTTACTTCTGAACTCAATTGAAGCTGAGGGAAAATCCTGCAGCAATTCATCCTTGCATTGGTGAAGGTCTTTCTTGACAGCCTCATACAACTCACTCCAAATCAGCATTGTATCTTCAAGTGAGCTCTCTCTTTTTACTGGCTGCTCATCTAGGCTGAACCCGTTCCTCCGCAAATGCTCATTGACCTGTTCACCAGCTGCTAGATCTCTAAATTGCATGAAGAACCTGTACTCCCAGGTGGCATTGCCAACTCGACCCCAGCGAACTTCTGGCTGCTCCAGGACACAAGCATTCTTGACCTGTTCTAATATCTTCGTTTTGAAGTTCTGCAAGTCTTGTTCTGATGTCGGAAATGACTTCTTTCGAGCCATTGTGCATACTATTGCCTCACTGAGGTAAGTAGGCAATATTGAACACACTACTCTATGGAAGTCATCAGGTTCCATCTCTCGGATCTTTCTCACAATGATTTGGGCTGTGCGATCCTTCTTTGTACTTTCCTTTACTTGTTTTGCTTCATTTTGATTGCCTGTGTTTTCGGTCACACTGTTGATATTTGCTGCACTCTTCATTTCATTTGTTCTTGTCTCAGCTTCATCTTTCCTGGATTCACTGCTACCGGAGACACTGCCTTCCTCATTGTGGTCACACTTCTCATCAGTTTGGTTGAACTTCTTCAGTGTACTGGTTTCAGTGTCATGCATTTCACAAGTCGGGCTTGCTTTTCTGCCACTTCTGGTGCCAGGCAAATCCTTAACTTTCCTTGTTTTCTCCATCTCAACAGTGCCTTCAGTGCATGTTACACGCTTCAGCGCTGCTCTATCTTCATTCAACTTCTTCACCTTAGAAACCTTAAAGTTGTGCTCTTTAAACTTTAGGCTTGCTTCTCTGTCTTGGTCAGTACCAATCTGGTTGTCCTTGTTATGTCTATTCACTGCATCAACAGTACTACTTTTGCTGCATGTGCAGTGGTGGCCATCTTTGAATATTGTTTCATCTTTGCTGGGGACAGTGTCATTATCTCTTGATTGCTTCTTAACCTCAGTTTTGCGTGACTCCATGGCCTCATCACTCTTCACCAACTTGCATTCTATCAGAACGCCTTGCTCATATTCAAGCTTCAATTGAGTGTCATCAGGCTTCTTCTTGATATAATCAATCTGAACGCGGCGCCCAAACGGAATATGCAAATTCTGTTGCAACTCTTCATAGACATCCGACACCAAAGCTTCATCAGCGACATAGATGAATGCAGGCGGTTTTGCAGGTCTTCTGCTCCAACTCAGTGTGAGTTTAAACATTTGCTTTGCTTTGAACGCAGTCTGTAAAAACCATTCAAAAAATGGCACAACTTGAAAAGAATCGTTCTGCTCCAATTCCTGAACTGCATGCAATGCCTGCTCTGGAAGTTGAAAGGAAACTATTCCCCAAATGCCACTCTTGTTGTTCTGTTGAAACTTCTTGAATGCAGTGATTTTTCCATGGTGTGCAAGCTGGCTTAGTACTTCATCTTCACTTGAATCTGGCAACAAATTCATCACCTTCACAGATACATACTCAGATGCATGCAGTATGGTCTGAACCTGTCCACCCTTTGCAATTACAGTTCGCCAGTGGCCCCCTTGGGAATACAGTTTTTCCACTGTCTCATTGAGATATTTTTGTTGAAAGGTTTTGATCTCTTGATGCAGTAGCTTCTCAACAGCATCTTTACCACATTCTCGAACAAGGACAAACATTTGACCCCACTCATCACTTCGATCAAACGCAAGAAATGCATCTGTCTGAGCAACATCATGCATTTTTTCCTCAATAGCTACTCGATTTTCTCTGTTACGGAAAAACGACTTGCAATTGGGTCCAGCAAGCCCTTCAAACGGTATTTTGACTAGAATCTGGTCCTTGGCTTTCTGAACAACTTCTTCAGGAATCTGGCATTCTGTGAAGGTGTCTTCATCAACTTGGCTCACATTGTGAACAAACGATCGAGACGTTTCAAGGATATACTCAAACACAATCCACTTTGGTACAACATTGCATGTGCTGACAGCTGCAGAAGGGTGAATAGTGTAGAATGATTCCAAAACCGGACTGTAGTACCCTAGTCTCCAATGTCCTGTGAAAACAGCAATGTTGGCCTTGAAAGAGGACAGTAAAAGACGATTCACCAGTGCAACAGTACCCGAATCAAGCTCTGCTGACTGAAATTCCACTGGTTTGCCAACTTTCTGTTGGTGGCAGATCTTCGTAATTTCGTTTATAGTGTCTTTCACTATCCTCAGCGACTTGGCATTTGCAAAATTCTCTACACACCACCTGTTCTTGCCCTTTTGGTTAACCTTGTTCCATTGCAAATAGAGCTTGGTCGCTGTTACATGGTCACCAGCTTCATCACAAAAGCCAACCTTTTTTGCAGTTGCAGCTGATCTCTCACTCTCAGTTTTGCCACGGTAAAACAGATTACCAGTGTTCATGCAAGCAACCATGACTAGACACACCCCAAAAGCACTTGTTCCATCAACCTTATCTTTTTGGTCAGCATCAAGTAAGAGCTTGGAGTAACGAGGATCCACATTGAAATGTGCCATTTTTCGTCCATCTTCAGTCAGAGCCTGATCGTCAAGGTTCAAAGCACCCAGCTCAGTCAACAGCTGAAGAGACCGCTGCAAACTGGCTTGAGGAGGAGGTTCGATGAAGTCAAACATCAATGGATCTGTGATGCCCAGAAGCTTCAAGGTCAAAATGGCTAGCCCCAAGTTTGTGCGTAGTATCTCTGGAACAAAATGATCCTCCATGACATTGAAGGCCTCTTCGCTGTACAGTCGATAGCAATTGCCTGGTCCTGTTCGGCCTGCTCTGCCTCTTCGTTGATTAGCAGAGCTCTTGGAAATCGGTTTTACAACCAATGAACTGGTGCCTCTCACTGAATCGAATTGGCGTTCCTTCACAAGACCACAGTCAACCACATGGCTAATGCCAGGAATGGTTATTGATGTTTCAGCAGCATTTGTGGCAAAAACAACCTTGCGATTGCCACTTGGAGCGGGCTCAAAAACCAGCTGCTGTTCGCTGGGCTGCATTTGGCCATGCAGTTGAAACACTGCCACAGCCTCTTGATGCTCTAGCTGAGCAAATTTGCGCTCAGCCTGCTCTGCTTCAATTGGCGTTGTTACAAATGCCAGAATATCGCCATCGGCTGTTGACTGGCAAAGCTCACTCACTTGGTTTACAATTCGGTCAAGATAATTGGTCCTGAAAACACTGCACACAGTCGCTAAAAACAGAAATGGTTGGACAGTTTCTTTCAAGTGTATGCCAGCAGTAGACGCTAAACTAACTAATCACTGCAAAATCGCATTCGGCTAAGCTACAGAAAAACCTGATTTTTTTCATTGCGCAAATTAGGGACCGTTTGCTTAGATTAGGTTACACACCATAGTACAGAGCTCGAACCACTCTACAGCTTTGGTTATGAGGCAAAAAATATTTTTCAAATAAACTTTGATTATCTAATGTCACCCATATTTTTTAGCAATTTTACCCATGTAAGAAAGACTTTACCGAAAATCGCCAGTCGGTGGAAGCCAGTGATCAACAACAGGAAACACTCTGCCTGGCACCTCAATCAACGCACAGCCAAACTCTTGAAAGAACTTGAGGAACAAGCCAGGGTTGATGGTTGCTGAGGTGACTATCACCTTCAAGTTGGGTCGCTTGCGCAGACAAGCCTTCAGCTTGCCAAGAAGTAAGTCTGTGTAGAGAGTGCGTTCATGAGCTTCATCAACCACTACACATGCAAACTGATTCAACTGGTCGTCCTGCATGAAATGCCGTAGAAGTGTGCTATCTGTCATGTAGACAATTTTTGTTTTCCTCCACCTGGATTGAAGGAAACCAACCTATAACAGGTACTGCAAACATGCAATGCAGTACAGCATATGCATACAGTAGGGTATCCCACCTAATCGTCAGTATTAATAAAAAATTAACTCCCAGAAAAATCAGAGCACGGCCCAGACCAGATCTGCCGGGCTGTTTGGAGGGCTTTAGGAGCCAGTTTTTCTAAGTATCGACTCTTCCTAGAAATTTTTCTCTTAAAAGTTTTCTTGTCCGATTTGCCTAAAATTTGATATTTTAGTTTAATTTGACCTAAAAAACATTTTATCACCTTCCTGGCCGTTTTTGAGAGACAACATTTCCACTTTCTGTCAGTTTTCGCCTCATAAGTCAGGAACAAACGACCATAGAACTTTCCGATTGCATATTTACAGTACGTATAATCAGAAAAATGAAATATTCTCTTTCAAACTACCTGATTGGATTCCAAGAAAAAATTGTTTTTGTACCCCTTCCGGGCCCTGTTTGACCCCCCTACAGTCGTGTCATCAACCAATTTATTCCATGAAAATGTAGCGCTGTGTTTTTACTTTCCATCGAACAAAAAATCGAGGAAAAAGGTGATTAAAGTTGAGTTTCTGGTCCTTGAAGGTTGTCAGGTCAACCGCTGATTCCTCCAAGGCCGGGATGTGTAGCTAACGTAAAGCCGCCAATTTATCCTTGAGTTCGAAGGTTTTTTGCAGTCCTGGACCCTCTTTTTCCTGAATTGTTTGTTTGATCAAAAGTAAAAACGTAGCAAGACATTTTATGGTTGATGAAACTACTGTTAGTGGGTCAACTCGGGCCCAGTAGGGGTTATGGAATCCAGCCGAGTAGGATATCACTTGAAAGAGCATATTTTCTGATCCTAAATATGCAATCCAAACGTTTCTATGGTCATTTGTTCTCTACTTATGAGACAAAAACTGAGAGAGGGTAGAAAAATGAGTCTCTCAAAAACGGCCAGGAATGTGATAAAATGTCTTTTAGGTCAAATTAAACTAAAATACATAATCGGCCAATCGAGGAGAAAAATTTTTGATTTGTCTGGAGGTTAAGGAGCAAAAGTCGATTCAGAAAAACCGGCTCTTAAACACCTTGCTCCACATGCAACAAATGACACTTTTCATCTGGTACTGACCTGGTAGCCAACCAAGTCTCCCACATCATGTCGAAGTTCCTGACTGACCCGATCAGCCAGGGAGATGGCGGCTACTTTCCGGGGCTGTGTGCATGCAATAGTGCCACCTTGCCCTGTTTCCATTTCCAGCAAGTACTGAGGCAACTGAGTGCTTTTTCCTGAACCGGTGTCGGCCACCACAACAGTAGCAGCATTGGCACTGATTGTGGAAAGGATATGATGTTTGTAGCCATAGATTGGCAGCGCGTCAGACCATTGTCGATTTTCTTGCTGCAATTTCTGCTGCAGCCTGACTAGGTTATGATCATTTTGACATTTCCAGAGGTTGGATTTTTGCTTTTTCAGAAATTTCAGATAGACATCGTGACGGCAAGTGTCTACAGCATCGCCGGAATCACTACTGGTGCATTGACGCACGTTTCTTATCTCTCTATTTATCTGAGCGTTTGTTTGATTTCTTCGTTGGCTAATCCCAGCCATGTTCTACAATGGAATATGCACTATCAACGCATACATGGGCCGGGGGGGGGTAAGGGGGGTATACCCCTCCCCCTCGGCCGGCCATGCCACCCCCTCGGCCACCCACCCTGGCTCCATCTAAGGCTAAGGCTCCATCAACGTGGCTACGAATGAAGCAAAGTAAACTTTTTAACTTAAAGGCTAGATTCTACGCTACGCTAAGGTTCAGGCTTTAAGCTAATTAATTGTCGTTATCCTAAGTTAAGCAGCAGATTGTATTATTATTAATCGCGCAGATAATAATATTATCTTATCATCATCAATCATAATAGATTTACACGTTACACGTACCTACCAAAGCTACGAAGGTGCAATTATTCTAAACTTGGCCACGTGGGCATGTGCAAAGCAAAACCGCGATTGATTGCGAAACCTCGGAGCCAAACCAAAAACGGCAAAACCTAAAAAGTACCGTCAACACCGTCGTACCGTCAGCCTCATCGGACCGCGCTCTGGTGTTCCCCACGCCCGCTTTTACACGCCTGCTGCCGACATAAGCGGCTGTTTTCCCCCGCCGGTTCGGCTCGATTGTGAGCTCTGTTTAGGTCAGCTCGTTTCAGCTCGTTTGTGCGCACCTCCAAGCTCGCTCGAGCTCGGCTCGCGAGCTTTAAATTTGGCGGAAAGCTCGGAAAAATAGAGAAATAACACCATAAAATCAATACCTAAAGCGTTTCCTCACCAATTACGTAATTTTTATGGTTGATTGCTTAAAATAATGTAGCAAACATAGAAATTAAACGAAAATTAGCCACCAAAAACACAATATTTTCAAATTTTGATTACATTTTTACACATTTTCAGTTTGTAGCGCGTTCTGGGCTCGGCTCGGCTCGGACCGCGAGCTTTCCAACCTTGATAAGCTCGCTCGATCTGGGCTCGCGAGCCGAGTCGAGTCGAGCCGAGCCGAGCGTTTTCAGGCTCGTGAACATCTCTAGTGACCGCATGCGCCATCATAGTCTGCCGCTCTAGCAATTGGCGGCACCGATACGCTCTGAACGAACGGTTGTATTCCCAGTAAAAATCACGACCGTACCGCCCTCTCTTCATGCCTAAAATTGAACCATCTTGTTTTTGATAAATTTCCAAATTCGGTGAATTCTCTGTTTCTGACAGTATGTACATACAGGCGTGCACCAGGGTGGGTGTGTACATGTACCAGGCCCCTAAGTTAGAAAGGCTAAAACCCCACTGTGAAGTTTATGGAACCTGCAAACTGAAAATACAAGTATTATGTACGTAAGCCAGAAGCCAGTACAAACCATATTCATGTAACAGGGAGGTCTGGGGTCTACCATATGTGACAAACTTACTGAGAAATCATTATTTTTTAGCTTAAAATTCGCTAATTTCACTTAAAAGAACCATCCATGGCTTGGACCCATTACATGTATGATTTGAGAGACGATAGAGATCGTTAGACGTAAAGTTTGAACAGCACTGTACCGGTTTTTTCATCTTGACATGCGACTGAATGGCCTAATTTTCGTCGCTTCCTATTAGTTGTTAATGAACATATTAGTCTTGATGTGTTTAGGCTCAACCTGTATCTACCACCATAGTACTGTTGCTAAGTAAATTTATTTTAAATATAATTAAATTATAATTTACTTACCACATGCCCAGAGAAATATAATTAAATTAAAATTTACTTACCACATCTGAGAGAAATTTAATTTAATTATAATTTACTTACCACATTTAATTAAATTAAGTATATTAAGTATATTTAAAATAGGCCTGATTTTGGCGGCTAACATCTGCAGCTTTGCTTCCAACTAAAGCAAGGATGCCATAACAGTTATCTAGAATGAAAACAAAATGAGGATATCACAGGTTAAGTTAACAACAGACATGGACAAAGGGGCTGAGGGGTTTACCGGCGCAGGCTCTGACCTACATACCGCTCCTCAGGTTACTGTTCCCCTTTTGGATTTTTTGGAAGAATGTTATGATAAAAGTATGCTTAGTTAGGTGTGAATGAGCTCAGACTAGCTTATTTCTACTTTAAAGGAAAAAGCCAAAAAAACCTTAATTCTAGCGAAAAATCGGACTTGCTGGCTTACCATCTCACCTCATAAGCAGCCGCTACCGCCTCCAGCCTGCCCCTCAGATTTTGAAAATTTATCGCCCCTAGCCGAAATGATAGCCCGTGTCTGTCAATTGTAATAATGACAGTTCGTCAGAATTTTAATAAGAAAGCCCCAATCTCTAGTGGCTTTCCAGACAGTTTTTGCTTGCATCCACAACAGACAAAGACAATGCCTGTCAGACTAAACATATGCTATCGCATAGCAAAAATGGCTGAAAAGTACCTATAGGCACTCTTAGCTCGGTGGATAAATTGGAGTAGTTTGTTTTGTGGGAGATTATGAGAAACAAGCGCAAAGAGAAAAGGCGGTGGGCGGGCGGGCGGAAAATTGTACAGTAAGTATGCCTTGCCATTGAAAGGTATAGATACTGAAAAGCAGGTGCCCACGCAGCTCTTGCATAATGCCAAAAGGTTCAGCAATAGCTAGGCTTCAGCGTTCAGCAATAGCTAGGCTAGGTAAGTAAATTAAGTATATTTTAAGTAAATTAAGTAAATTATTTTTGGTAAGTATAATTTACAAATTATAATTATAATTTACTTTCCCTGTTCTCGTAGAAATTTAATTTAATTATAATTTACTTACCAAATAATTTACTTGTATTAGTAAATTTCTAAACAATTTAATTAAAATTATAATTATAATTTACTTAGCAACGGTACACCATAGACCTCAATCGGCCCGGTGGGGGGAAATAGAGCGTATGTCGGCAGCCGGTGTTTAAAAGCGGGCGTGGATAACGCTAATGTGCGGTCCGATGAGGCTGACGGTACGACGGTACGTCGGTGTTGACGGTACTTTTTAGGTTTTGCCCCAGAAACCATCGACCGACGAGACGACTGTGAGCACAAAATATGGGGAGGTCACTCGAATTGCAAATTTTAAACACAGACGACCGAATGTGGCATCAAATGACTGCTGACGATCTCTTGATTATTATTTTACACATCAACATCTAATTACTGCATACAATTTTCAGCTTTACCTCAGATACGTGTATTTGGTCTCGGAACAAATCCGGTAGAACGGGCGCACTCAAATTGTAAATAATGAACAAATATGACGGGTTGCAGTATCAGACAACTGCCTAAAACCTGCAGATTATTTCTGTAGACCCAAACACACCAGCATACCCACAGCCAATTACTACATCTACCTCAGATTACGCGCTCTCATCACATTGCCTTACTTCATCGATTACCGGTCGACTTCCCCCGGAACCTCAGTTATTAAACATGAGATAAAATTCATACGCATAGACGTAGACTCCTGCCCAAGGCCGGATCGGTAGACCATTGCCCTAGCTACAGAACAATCACAGTTTAAAAGATTGGGATCGAAACCCCAGGACGGTGGCTCTCTTTAAACTACGATCATTACTATGAAAAAAACAGAAGAAAGAAGGTTTCTATGTCATCTTTTAAAAGATAGCTTAGGTAGCTACCAATTTTACTATGTGAGTAGACACCTTGCCTGCTTATAGCGGCTAGCTACTGTTTATTTCAGAATAAATTATTCATTGATGGAATCACAGCAGCCATTTCGGGTCTACTGGTCACTGAATTAGGATAAATAGCTGAAAATGTCAATTTGGCTTTGTTTTAAAAGTAAAAAAGTAGTCAAAGTAGTCAAACCGGTGGCCATGGTAGTCAAATGGTTTGACTACAATGTAGTCAAATTTGACTACTTCGGTATTGTACTCAAACCAGCGGTTTCAGGTTACTGAAGTTCATAATTAAAAACATTGCGTGGAATTTGATGCAATTTGAAACAGTAAAATGCGAAGGATGTCTACTCATCATTTCAAAAATCATCTCATTCGGCCCACAAACAAGAAAGTTCTGATCATGCGAAAATGCAGTTCAACAGCTTTGCTTCAGAGTGTATAATCAGTATGTACAGTAAGCCGTTAACTGACTAAATATTTGTAGATGTTCTTTTCACAACGAAAAGCCATTCTGCCAAAGTCAAAAATAGTTTAAATCAACATTGACTGTATTCGGTTATTATAAACTGACTGATGGTTGTAGGTATACGTGTTGCTTTCAAAACCGAAAGTCCTTCAGCAGCAGTAATAATATACTTACAGATTTAATTGATGCACTGTTTAATGTACTGCATGTGTTCCTTTCAAATCGAAAAGCCATAATAGTGTCAATTTGATTTCCCCTGACCGAACAGCTTAAAATGATAGCAGTTCATTTTTGGATTCTTATTTTGCTCAGTCCTCTTGTTGATTGTCAGTTTTACGGCAGAGACTTCCGTTTCATTGCTACAGCCGGCACAAAATATCTCCGATGCAAAGGACACGCTGACTGTGCTCACGGTTACCCTCCGTACAATTGGGCCTGCGAAGGGCGAAACAATAGATACCGTTGGCAAGGGTGAGTTTGGTTTATTTTTGTCGGAGGTCAGTAAAAAGTGAAACAAAATCGCTTGATTTTGATTAGAGGTTGCAACTGTCATGCAGATGGGTTCTGCATTCTACGACGCATACGCAAAAGTAATGGTCAGAAGCAGTATAGCTTGTGCAGCTTTGACAAGACCGCTTATTTTAGATCTTGTGACTTAAAAATTTTCTAATTTTTAGTACTATCTCTTTTCTCAGTAGCTATTTCAGTCTTTCCAATCAATCTTCCATTAAGTGCAAATTCTAGGTATAGAAGCCCTCTCAAGATTTAAATAGGAAAAAACTAAACAGCTTCTTCTTAGCCTAGCACAGTTACAGTAGCTGTTTTGTTGAGAAAGTTGATTTTCAGGTTGGCGAAAGATTGTTGCCGCCGGTGAGCAGTAAGGATTAGCATCGAACGTTATATTCCCTTCCACTTATAGACCCGAAATTTCATTCTGTGCCTGACTCCTACACCTTGTAGCGGTAAGAGACATTGCGGGGGCAGAGGGTAAGCAGATTCTCAGTTTACTTAGGGAATCAAAGGTTGAGTGTGATGTGATGTAGATGCTTGTGTGAGAAAGAGATGGGTATTTGTCTAAGAGATCGCCAAGGAACTAAACGACTCTGCAATGGAAATGAGTCTGACGATGAGGAAGAAGAGGATGATGACCGGACCAAAGGTTAGTTTGAAATTAGTTCCAAAACATTCTATTAGCTCTCTAATTTATCGTAAAATACCCATCACTTTCCATTAATCCATTCCTTGATTACCCTACCATACGTAGATCGAATGTTTCCACTGATCTCGAAATATTTACAATCTTGTGTTTTTGATTGCATCGAGGTAAAAGGCAAATTCTATCCCGCCACTGTGGACACAAAGCCTGCAGGAAGCTTGAAAGAATGTGAACTGATCTGTCTGGCAGACCGGCGATGTAAGTCGGGCATGTTTGTGCCACGCAATGATGTGAACCCTACAAAAAATTGTTTCATCAACAACCAAAGGGGACTAGGAACGCCAGATTTGGTCGATGTCTGGACGAGAATTGGGGTGATTTACTTTGAATGCTAAGTCTTTACTGTGTCCCTCTAAGCAACTTCGGCAATGTTGAAGATTATGAGGCAGAACAGTGCAAAGAATAAACTAAGAGTGAATATACAGCATCATAGTAGCTAACTAAGCAGCCTTAATAACAAAAATTTCAATCTTTCAAGAATTTATCCATCTTTCAATAATAAAAAAGATTCATTAGAGATTTATGGTTGCTTCAGTAAAAATCTGCTGGGTTGTTTTTGAAGAGACCGTGGGTAGATTGATTATCTTCTTTCTTTCTTTGATATTCGCATGATGTTTGAAAAATGTCCTCCTCTCCACTGATTTCGCAAGAGTGCCGAAAAATATGATATTTACGTCAGTGTTCGACAAACTAGTAGTTTTTACTAAACTTATCTGTGTTGTAATGCATCAGTGTAATGTGTTGTGGCGGCCATATAAAACTTGTTTTCCTCCATTGTGATCATGACCGCGGTAGATTAAAATTTGGAGCTGATACAAAGTTGGTTCTTGCGAAATTCGGTGTTAGTGTGATTTTACTGTTTAATATATACAATACTTGTCATTTCTCTAAGTTGTCCTAACTATATGGTGATGAAAAAGACTTGTCCTAGAAAGTTTTCAAGCTGGACAAACAATTTTCGATCAACAATAAAATTATTAGTTGTCATGTGTGGTCTGAGCTATTTATTACTGCAGCTTAGCAACCTCGCTTCGAGCTTTTATAACGCATGTATGTAGTATGTACGTACCTAGTGCGTTTTTATTTTAGTTTAAATTGAGTAGACTAAACTTCAAAATTTCACCCTGAAGCTGGTTTCTTGCTAACGCATTGATTTAATCTAGGAAGTTCCGTCATAAAACGATGACATATGCCTATAGTCTGAAAAATTTTGCAGTGAATTTCGCAAGAAAACTTCTGTGGGTGTTTGTGTGAATCCCAATGGATGTCTTAGCAATCCTAGCAGAGTTTTTCGGAGAAGAGAGATTTTTGTGTGCTCGCATTGAATATCTGAAAGAGAGAACTACAAATGCATCTAGAAACATAAGAAGGTACCTACCCAAATTTTTGTTGTACTTGGTAAGACTAAAATGTTTTAGTTGTCATCCTACAGAATCGTTTCCCAGTGTTCTACCTGACGCTGTTTTAAGGCAGGTAGTAAAATCTCTGTCCTGGACAGATCGCATTGGCCTTGAAACTGTCAGCAGAAAATTTTACCATTGCTCCCGATACTTAAAAGCTCCATATTTTCCGAGGCGCTTTGAGAACATTTCACTTGAAGTGAAGATGGAAAAGAAGCCATCAGGATTCTACAACTATGAATGGCACCATTCTTCAACTAAACAAACCGGTGGCAGCCTCTGTATTACTCTTACAAGTTGCCTTCAAAGCCCTACGTTTGACGAATTGCGGCGAATTTTGCGTAAAATTCCTGTAAACGACGTCAAATTTGTCGATATTACTATCAAACCGGAGGCACTTCTGTTTCTTGCCAACGAGACTGCTCCATATCTGGAGAAATTGGAGTTGATTAATGTGAATGCTGAGGATTCTGAGTTTTCTCCAGACTTCTGGCTCAGTTTCTGGCAGCGCATGGCTAACTTGCACAAATTTCGTGTCTGTAACCTGCGCTCAAGTCTCGTGTGTCCCTTGGATCTAGTTCTCATTCATTTAATTCGATCCCGCCCACTAGTAGAACTGTCAATCACCAATCAATCAACGGTGTCTGATTCAATATTGACAGAACTAGCGCACAACTGCAAGTTGTTGAAAGTTTTCGAGTGTCCTGATGAAACTCTAAGCCATGATGCAGTAGTGAATCTCACTGAAGCTCTCTTGGAAGCTCCACTTTTGAAAGGCGGCAAACAGCGATCTATTCAGCTTTCAAAAGAAACCGTTTCTGTTGAGCAGTTTTTGGAGAGGTTTGGAAACACGTTACGTCCATACCAATTGGTCATGACGTATGGCGGACTGGAAAAGAAAGCTTTTTCGCCTGAACTTCAGCCTCCTTCCGTAATTGATTGCTTTGAGAATGAACGATTGAGTATTAGATTTGTTTAGACTGTTCAATTCAACTCCCGGAGTTTTCCTCCTATAAGACCCCTCCGGTTATAAGGCCCGGGTCTTAAAACTGGGTTTCTTTTCCGATTATAACACCCGGGTCTTATAGCAGGTGGTCAGAAAGCAGTGTCTGTCAATGGGCATTTTCCCGTTATAAGACCCGGGTCTGAGCTCAGAATGGTGTGTTTTCGTGAATATTTTTTACAAGATAATTAATGAATATGGAGTTTTTGAACTCAGCTCGTTCAAGAATCGTTCTAAAACCTGCGTAATCTTGGTAAAATTCTTGATTTGATAAGTTTAGATAACTGCTGTAACCATACTGGAGCTTCTAAGTTGAGTTATTTTTCAAAACTTGTTTAAAACTGAGCTATTCAGACTTAAACATACAGTCAGTTGTTGCAAAGATCAAAACCAGTGTATTTCATGCTTTACATGTAGAACATCGAGTTTTAATTGTAAATTATAGATTTTGCACCTACAAGATCCGTGTCTTATAACTGGTGCAAAAATGTGACCCCAAATTTAGGCATTTTGCGGTTATAAGACCTGGTCTAATAGGTGGAAAACTCCGCTACATGTATTTAGTTTTTCATAGTATTCAGAAAGAATTATTCTTTATTGTTGTTACTATTACTATTGTCTTACTTAATAGACACACAGGAGTACCAATATGTTCGTTGGTAAAATTTATCAGTTTTGCTCCCATTCCTAGTTAGCAGCAAGTGGAACGAAATCAATTATGCAGCACAGCATCACAGTTTGGCGAACTATGACTATGGCCAGTAGTAGGTAGTTCTTGTTCTTGTCTGACTCATAAATTCTGCCAGTCTCTCTGGTGGCCGCGTAGTACACAAACTTGTTTTCAGTCAGCGCAGAACCATGACCGCCCCATATGTTGTCGTTAAATTCGAAGGAACTCCAAAAGTAGTCGGGTTCTTGCGAAATTCGTATCATAAGTGCACTTCCTGTGCCCCCACTAGAGAATGTGAGTGCAGAGCCTTATTTTGCCGCGAATGTTTTGCTGTTCCCAAATTGGAATCTAATGAAAGCAAGTCTCTCGATCATCCGGACATCGACAAATTCATTCAAGCCAGACCTGAGGAGGCTTTTCCAGTTTCCAAGCTGAGCTTAATAGATTGGAAATCCCTCTTCGGTCAAACTTCAACTTTCTTTGCTTGTCTGCCGGAAAATTCAATCGAGCTCACAAACGAGCTTCTGGAGATAATTGGAAAGTTTGGTGAAGACCTCAGCGTAGCCATTCTTATTACAACGTATGATACAGTAGTGACTAGTGACTTGTGTGGTTTCCGTGGCATCGCCAAGTTGATGAAAGAACGTCGAGAGAAAGTGACATCTGTCGACTTGTCTGATTCTGAAGGATTCAGCAAGTTGAGACTTTTCGTCTACATGGTTCCACTGGGATGGAGTTTGGTGAACAATAGAAACGATCCAGAACTTACTGGGTTGAAGCTGAGAGTGGTGTACAGACAGTTTGGGTGGTCGTCAGATAGTTGTAAAGATTATATTTTCATGCAAGCTGAGGCTAGAGATTGCTCATTGAGTGTGCATGTGATGCAACAATACCGCTGCATGCAATCACTTATGCATGTGGTGCTTGGTGCAAGTCACATGTGTTAGTCTCAAGCTGTAGTGGGGAGTGAAGTGTGTGAGTTATGCCGATTTGTGTGTCCAAAGTGTATGTTCAACTTGGAATATTTTCCTGAGCAACAGCAGAAGGCTGCGAAAAGCCTTACAGCTGGTTGGCTGGCTGGGTTTAGAATGAAGACCTATCAGTGTGGTACCGATACCGAAAGTCGTTGCAATATCATGTGAGAACGGTTAGAGTGTCTGTCTAATGACCCCTACATTTTTGGAAAACCTATAATGTAGCAGGAATTGTGGTGTGTATTTGTAGAAATGCTCATTTGCATTGTGTATTCTTGGTTTTGGTCATAATTTTGAGAATAAACATTTTTTCAATAATTTTAGTGATCACTGTTCTGAGCGAACGAATGAACGAACGAACGAACGAATGAACGAACGAACGAACGAACGAACGAACGAACAAATGAACGAACGAACGAACGAACGAACGAACGAACGAACGAGCGAACGAACGAACGAACGAACGAACGAACGAACGAACGAACAAACGAACGAACGAACGAACGAACGAACGAACGAACGAACGAACGAACGAACGAACGAACGAACGAATGGATGAAACTGACTGACCAACTGACCAACCAAACCGATAAACGTACATGAACATACATTATTCCAGATCACCTTTTGTATAGAAGCAATAAACAACAGAAACAATAAGAGAACCAATTCCAATTATTCATCAAATTGGCTTCCCATCTTTGAACACAACAGTACTATAGGCATATCTGGTTTTGTTCAGTGGCGCGAGGTTTACCCAGGTCATAGATTTCTCATCAAACATCAAAACATCTGCATATTGCTTTCCGTGCAGTCCGATGCCACCAAATGCCACCAAATTCCCTTCAACACTGATCATGCTGAATGCGGCTTTGGGCTCAGGTAACGGGGAAAAACTAGAAATTTTCTTTGTATTGAGCTCAAAGTACTCGCAACTTCTAATAGGTGCTTTGTTTTTCGGCTTTGTACCCACAAAGCCACCACAAGCCACAAAACCCTTCTTGTAAATGGCGATTCCGAAGTTCGATCTACCAGTTTTCAAATGTCCTATTTTGATCCATTGTTTAGCAGAAGAGTCAAGCTGATAAATTTCTTTCTGTCGTATGACGTGACAATACAAATTGGTGGATGCATTCTTTATGTAGCCACCAATGAGCAAAACTATATCGTTGGCAAGAGTGATCAGGGCATGAGAAGCTAAAACTTTCGGCATATGGTACAACTCTAGTCCAGGTTTTTTCCGTGCAGTGTTATCAGTGAGGTTTGAGGTTGGGCTAGTTACTTCACAGTCTTTCAGATCCTCTCCTCCAGGGTCTTGTTCTAAAATTCAGTCTAAGCAAAATCACAAGATCACCTGAATCTTACCGAAGTCCGTTCCTCCACAAAGGAGGATGTTTGATTTGTATTTGGTAGCGGCGAAAAACTGCCGATTTTTTACCAAATACGGACCAGACTGCCACGTTTTCGTAGCGAAATCATAGAGCAGTGAACGAGGAGTAAATCGTCGGGATGTTCCCACTATCATTAGCACGCTTTGAAAGTTTGCTGAGAAATGGCCAAATCGATAAGCGACGGGAAGTTTCAAATTTAGCTCGGTCGAACTATTTTCAGTGAGCTTGTACTCTTCTATAGAGTTTAGCTTAATGACCTTTGACTCGTAGCTCAATCCGCCTATTAACCAGATTTTGTAGTCAGCCTTTCTGTCTAAAATTGGTAGGAAGCTTTGAAGTAGATGGACTAATTTTTTCACCTTGGCGGTCGACTATTAACTTGATGGTGGCTAGTAAACTATAAAACAACAGGACTGGACACAGAATTAGAATCAGTTTCTTCCCTTTGTGCATGCTCAGTGAACTGCTGACCGACTGAATGAGCTTAGCAACATGGTGCAAAGACAAATTGTGTAGACGGCCTGAGGCACCTGGGAATTAATTAAAGTACTATAAATGACAGTACAAACAAGTACGTGTATGGTTGCTGGACAAATTCTTTCAATGAATTATTCCAGAATACGTTATATCAAGAGTAGCAACAATGTGCCCCTCAGCGGCCGGTCGGCATAATTACCGTAGGGGTCGGGAAATTCGCGACCCCTCCGGTAATAGCGCATGCGCTTTATTGCATGCAACCTGATTTTTGAGCGGGATATTGAATCTGTCTTTGGGAATATAGCTGCCGCCGTTGATTTCTTAAGTCTATAAAGAGAAAGAAAGGTAAAAAAAGTTGGAATATGCAAGCATGTGGCATGTGTACATACATGACCAAGCTCGTGTGCTGCATTCAAAATGGAAAGCTTCACAAACGCAGAACGCTTGCATTTCACAGATATCTTGCAATCTTGCATTGCAATTGGACACATATTTTAGTTATTGTGATGATTGAAGATCTTAGACCAAATATGCAATGAATTGTCGTTCTAGAAAATCACTAAACCTTTTGATGTCGATTTTCCTTGCTCAGAAATCAGGTTGCGCTGCAATACAATTGTAAATCGCCTGCGCAATTGCCGGAGGGGTCGCGAATTTCCCGACCCCTCCAGAAATAGTTGTGCAGCGCATCGACACTCAGCACATTCTTGCTACTCTTTTATGCATTCTTGGTTATATTGAATCAGTCTACTGTACTGGATTAGTCATACAATGCAGGTTTTAGCCAAGCATCACACTGTTACAGTTTTGTCCAGTCACAATGCTACACATGCTCTTCAGGATTGTATACAGTCAGTTTAAAACTCAGCTCATCGCCCTCTTTCAAAATCAACGTATCAACACCACACGTAACCGATTGGCCATTGAGGGAAATTAGAAAAAATTCATTTTTCCCAGGTTCCAGTCCATTGATGCTGGTTATAAAGTTGCCATAGGGCATGTAGAATGTAGAAGTAAAGTTCAGTTTTCCCTCATGTTCTAGATTGCGCAGCGCTAATATAGCTGTTCCTTGTCGAGGCTGCTTAACTTGGTCTTGGAAGAGTAATGTATCTGCTGTTCCACGACCAAACAGATTCACTGTCACGAAGTGTTGACTGTTCCAGGCACCGCATTTGTTCCAATCGTTTGTCGAATCTATAAGTCATCACTTCTTCGATATAGGTATTTACTTTCCCTCATTTTCACCTGTTGTAGAGACCGATGTAGTTGTTGTAGGACTTATCGTTGTGGGTTCATTCTTATCTAGAGAAAGGTCAGTAAAATCAAAGTGTGTGTCAATATCAGGATATCAACCAGTGTTGTGCCTAGCTCAAATTTCTAAAACTCGGTAAGTATTCAGTAAGTAAATCCAGATTTTTTAAAATTCGGTAAGTACGAGTAAGTACTGGGTTTTTCAAAGAAAACCCAGTAAGTACTCAGTAAACAATTCAGTAAACTCGGTAAAACCTTCAACATGCAGAAATATGTAACAATTTATCTGAAAATCTTTCCTTATATAGCTTTTAGCTTCTAAAAATTTTAATCGTGTTTTGCGCCATTTCACATTATTTATGGTACTAATTAGCATTGGTTGAAACGCCTTAAAATATGCACACAATACATAGTGACCAGAGGCTCTGGTATCTAGCTTTAGATGAAAAGCCTGAAAAAATTGGTAAGTGAAAATCTTAAAATTTCATTAATTTCCTCACGGTTCAGTCAAAATTTTAGTCAAAATATAGCTAATACTAGTAAATATAGTTCCTAATCTTAAATCCTAAACACCGACCGAGTCTTCGCATCTGATTATAGCAATTCTACCGCGCAAACAAAGTTGGGGTTATACAAGCCGTGAAAATCGCAAAAAAATTGCAAAAAAATGAGTCTTTTCGTCATTAGCAGTTCGATAAATGAAAGAAAAACTGTATTATTTTCTGCACAGATGCGGCGAGCTACCTATTGCAGAAGGTTTTACTCAGTAAACAACTCAGTAAATTACCGAGTACCGAGTTTACCGAATTTTTTTCTAATTGAGTAATTCAAAATTGAAACTCGGTATTCAGTAAGTGAAATTAAGAAAAATTTTTAATAGGTAAGTAAAAGTACTTACTTTAATTTAAAATAACTAAGTACCGAGTAACTTTTACTAAGTAAATTTACTGGGAACAACACTGATATCAACTACTTTTGCATCGATATAAAGCATGTTTTCCACCAGTTTGGATGTTCGACTGATTAAGCTTGTAATAAAGCCAACATTCTCCCAGGAATTCTGAAAGCAATTCATTCAGAATTACACCTGTAGAATGTTGCTTACGACTCTTGTCGCTCGGACCATAACTGAAAGCTGTGCATGCATCCATGCGACTTCTGAATTGACAGAAAGCATGACAGAAAGTGGGAGCCAGGTCGCCCACTGTTTGTCTAATTATTTTTGCGGCCATTCCTCCTGCCCCTGCCACTACATTTCTTTGCACTTCAACATATTCCGAACAGCCTGCAATAAAGCTTTTGCTACACAACGTTCTATTAGAAAATATCTACGAACTAAAACAGTGTTTACTGACCTATAGCCAGTTTGTTGGCCTGACTTACAGCAATGGGGACAAGTCCCAACACTAAGCAAAACATTAGAATCGTCATTTGGGCACAATTCAGAGGAATCAAAGCTTGAATCTTGTGCACACTACCACGTTTTCTGGTTTTCAGTCATTAAATACTATCGTATGACACATCAGTTCTGCAGCTTTTAGAAACATGTTTACTCGCTGTGCTCGCTGCTGGTCCGGTCCGGTCCAATAATAGCAGAGTTGATTCAGCGTTTCTGCAAATTCACCCCCGCTTACTGTAATTCTTTGTAAACAGCTGTTTTGTCCAGATTTCGAAATACCTACATACATGTACATAACAAGTCTGCTTTTGGACAGTGTGGAGCACTTTTTATCTAGGTAACTAGGTATACCTAGTATTACCTAGTTAATATTTGGGAAAGGTACCTAGATTTACTTTACCTAGTTGTTGGTTACTTTATTTTACCTAGTTTTACTTTACCTAGTTTTAAATCCACATAACTAGGTACTTCTAGGTAGAACAAGTTTACCTAGTTTGATATTTTCAGTTTTACGTGGCTTTTTCAGTCAGCAAACCTTCAAATTTCCGGCTTTTCCACAATTACAGTGGCCCAGAGAATGAATTTCTGACTTATTTGATCAAAAAATACAAATATTTACTTTGAAATGTGTCAAATTTCGTAAATTTTAACTCCACTAACTTCATCACTGTTCTATTGAACCAAAAATAACATTTTGACTTGATTTCGAGCGTTTTAGGTTTACCTAGTATTACCTAGTTTTTCTGGGCTTTACCTAGTATTACTTTACCTAGTTTCTTAGCTGAGAACTTTACCTAGTATTACTTTAAATGGTTTTTAAAGTAACAACTTTACCTAGTATTACTTTACTTAGTTTCAAAATTTCAAAATGCACCACACTGCTTTTGGATGGATTTTTTAAATCTGTCAAGAAATGCTTGCGGTTTGATTGTTGATATCAGATCACTTCCCCCTGAACGTTAGCACTGTCGCAGCCCGGACCTATTATGTTCATGTTGGACGATTGGAAAAAGCATTCTTTCTGCCTTGAACTATAAATTGATGTCCATGAAGCGTCAGGTTTGTTATAGTGTGCACCTATTAGTTACTTCAGTTAGGCCATACATGTAACAGGTCATCTCATCCGTCCGCCTATGTGGAGGAGACTGGGGGTCTGGCGTCGGCCGGAAAGTCTTAATTGAAATTTGAACACAAAAACGCTTAAAAATCGTTAAAAGTGGAAATTTTAGGTTAAAAACCGCTAATTTGGGCTTAATTACAGCTAAAAAAGTGCTGTTTTACAGGCGATTTTAGCAATGTTAGTGTCTGAAATTCTGAAGAATTGTAAAAATTTGCTGAAAAATTGCTTTGAATTGAAACCAGAAAAATCGGATGGTGTTAGAAAAATCGTCTCTGGGAGTCCCGATCGGAGGGGGCGGGTCTGGCCTAGAGTGGAGGCAGACCCCCAGGACCCCCTGTTGAAAATGTTTCAAGCAGCACATTCTTGTTATTCCAGTTCGGATTTGTAAGCATCATTGTTAGTAGCCTCATTAGTGCGAAGTTGTTTTGTTTCTTGACTAACTTTTGCAACATACCATTATCGACGCAGTCAAACAGCCTATAATTTCTAACTGCAAGCTACTAACATCCATGTACCTGGAACAACAGCACATAGAAAACCTCTAAAATCATATCAGCTCAGGCAGAAGTACAGTACCGTTGTTTCATAGTGGATTTGTCACATGCGTATGTATGTGTATACACATCGCAAAAACTAATGCGAACAGTATTTTGCGTATTGAGTGTGTAATGCGTAATCTTCGATACAATCAGAAATGTTAGTGAACAGCCTTCTTTGGCACAAAGTGTCAACTTGGGTAGGTTTCTTCTAACTTTATAATTTAGGTTTTCAGGTACATAGTACATACTAGAGGCATGTGGATGTTACTGCCCTAAAACAATTGCAATATTGTTGTTGTTGTTTAACAGTATGGTATGAGTAATGCGTACACACATGCAACAATAAGTAGAAGCTGTATCAATCAGCATCAACATCTCACTACAAAAGCCAGGCAGTAAACATTGTCATTAACAGCAGCTTCACAGTTTCCGTTCACAGAGACTTTAGTAAGTATGGTATTGTCGCACTGCACATGCACCGGCACAAGAACTCAAACAAAATTGCTTTCAGAGGAGTGTACTTTGTCAGAGTCAGTGTCTTGTAGGTTCCAGATCTCGTCAATGATTTCAGAACTGATATTGATTGCCAGTCGTTTGTCAACAGCTCGGCAGGTGCAACTGCAGGTCAGTCTCTGCGTCACCGGCAACAGCTTATTCAACAGCAACTCTGTATTCCGACGTTGATTTCGAATTTGGCGCCCTTTTTCCAGCACTTCCAGTGAGGACCGATTGCAACGGGCAATCAGTCGTTCGGTGTGCACGGCGTAGCATATGGCCAGAAAGGGAAACACTAGACAGATGAAGCAGAGAGTGCCTACCTTAAAAGGACATCTGCTTTAATTTGTTGCCCTTTGACAAGCAAATACTGTAACCTGAATGCGGAATTTGTAGTCATTCCTTTGGCGAGTTTGTTTGAGCTCCTCGGCTAGTGAGTCACTCATCAAGTCTTCTATTTTGTCAATAAGACCGATGTATGTGGTTACATAGTCGAACCACTGACTAGCTTTTGAGGTATTTGCTTCTATAAAGATTGCTTTGTCAAAAGCGGCCATTGTGTAGTGTTACAGTATACTCTGAAGTTCTCTGTTTTCCATTTGAGACTCCAGTGAGGTTATTTGAGCAGTAAGTTGAAGATTCTGATTAATCAGTTGTTGGTAAAGTTTGGCAGCTGCAGGAACTGAACTTTCAACCTGTCGCAGCAGCCACTTTCCTGCACCGTTGATTTCTAAAACCCCATCATATTTCCATTCTGTTTGGGATCACAGACACTGTTACCTGAATAATTTGTCCACTGATTAGGGTGAACTATTCCTGAGGCTAAGAACGAACCTCCCAATGCTCTTTTTATGCCTACAATTCGTGGTAGTATAGACAGTTTCACAAGGACATCACTTTTCCTCACCAATCAGGTCGCTTGCTTGAATGATGTGTTCAAATTCCTTCACTAGACTCCAAAATTTTCCGTTCCCCGTGTTTCGAAATCTTGCCACAACTGTCAGCATTAGCTCATTGGTCAGACTTGTGTACAACCTAACATCACACAATCTTTTTACGAAACAGTTTACCCTTTCAAAGCGCAGCCTTCCGCAAAGAAACAGCGGACTGGTTGATTTTGAAAGGGGTGAATGTCCACAGACCTTAGGCTTTTTTTGCATATAGTCCCTGGTGTTTCAGCTTGAAGCAAATCGATCTCTGAGCGAATCTTGAAGATTCTGTTAGCAACTTCACTTTGCTCCTCCACTGAGCTCAAGAACAGCAGGGCCTGGTTAGTTTTCTTCCATGCCTTCTTTAATCTGAACACAGGAAACCATCACCTGATGGCCTGCTACATATTGTGTAAAAAATGTCTATTCCACTTTTTCCAGTTCACTCAACGGTTCATTCTCGGTAGTCGTTCATCGATTTGGCTCAGATTTTCAGCAAAAATTAACACGACAAATGGTTACATATTCTGCGATTTTTGTGCAAAACTTCTTTCTCGTGCTGATGTTATGACCCGAAAACTAAGAATCAGGGTGGTCGACACAAATTCAATTTTTTTGGTAATTCAAAGAGTACGGCTTTCAAACTTGCTTGAATGATTGATGTTGCTCTTGGGCATAACATACTGAGTGGGCAGTCCAGTAGCCTAAAGGGCACTATAAATGGGGAAGTTCAAAAACATGACCGAAAATTCCAAAGTTAAGAAATCCATACCTCTAGAATCAAAGCATTGAATGAAGTGGCTAATCAATACAGATTTTAGCAGTACGTTTGAGAAATTAATGAACCTGATGTCTAAACTCAGTTCCACATCATAGAAGCTTTTCTTTCCCATGGTGTTTTTCAGAAATAGAAAATCTTCAAAATCATCATTTTACCGGTTTTTACCGGGACCGTTGAAGAAAAGTCACACTTAGTCATGTTTCTGAAATTCCCCAATTTTAGTGTCCTTTGAGATATAGGACTGCCCGTTCAGTATGTTATGCCCGATAGCAACACCAATCATTTCTGTGAATTTCAAAGCCACCTCTGAATTACCAAAAAATATTGAATTTGCGTGGACCACCATGATTTTTGCATTCATTTTTGAACCCAACTTGCGCAATATGTTCCCAGTTAGTTGAGATGCTATCCACCGATTATTTGACCCCAATTAGTCGCCAGCCGAGTGCGCCAACTTATTTGGTGCTTTCCGCCCGCCATCAGGTGCTATCCGCGCACCAGGTGATTGATTGAGAAGTCATTACCGTGTTTGTTCCATTGAGCCCCGCGCCGCTTATTTATATCGGAGCCCTCAGGACACATGGCTTATTAGACGACGCCGCTTACTAGAGGGCGCGGCTTATGTCTTACAAACCACCTGTGACACGTGGTTTATTGGAGGGCGTGCCTTATTGGAATAGTTGGCTTATTGGAATAAACACGGTATTAGGTATCTTAGTGGCACTATTGCAGCACAGTAAATTTTGGATTTCCGGTCCGCCGGTCCAAAATCAGCCGCCTCCATACTTATCAGAGTAACCATAACGGAAACCTTGTTGTTGTTATAACTTTTGTCCTTTCAGACTAGGAGTAGTCAACTGCTATAGAGTAGGAAGAGACAAAAGGTCAAGCAGCCTCATTAAACAACCCTCCCCTTTGTTTGAATGTCTGTGTGCACAAGACAGCAGCGGTTTGGTACCCATTTACCTATTTAATTGTCATTGCTGACTTTCGATGGCCTGGGTTGGGTTTTGTGTTGACTACGGTCGGCAGATAGCACCTAATGGTCAGCAGATAGCACCTAATGGTCAGCAGATCGCACCTAATGGTCGGCGGATAGCACCTCTTTACTGAGTCGGCCGATAGCACTGGTGGGTGGATTGCCAGTTGGCTTGCTAATTTTTGCTGAGCCAAATCGATAAAGAACTCACGAAGAATCAAAGGTTTGAGTGAACCCGAAAAAGTGGAGAGGACATTTTTGCGCACTACTGTATACTGCAAGCCAACCTTTGCCTTGACTGAATGCAGGCGAGACCCCTTTCTAGACGTAGATTGGCCAGTACTTTTCTCCAGGACTCGGCTTCGGAGACAGTCGCTTCGAGTAGTTTTGCTTGCTCACTGTCCTCATTGGCTTGTCCAATACCGAAGTAAGCCAGAGTGGCAACAGCTATGAGAGTGGGCAGAATGACCAACAGCACTGGCCAGTGGTCATTTGTGCAACGTCTGGCTGAAGCAGTTGAGCCACTCTCCAGACTGGCCACCAGTGACTTTCTTTGAGTTTCCTCTGGGTCCTCTGTCAGCTGGTTGGTCGCCATTTTGCAAGTCAGAACACCTTTGCAACGTTGGAGACAGTTTTTCCTAAGCAAAGCTGCAGCTCACAAAACGATTATTGACACTGCAAAGTCCAGATTGAACCAGGCTTAATGGTAGATTAGTTCTTTGCACTAAACCTATTTTACCTGGATCTGGCTAGTAGAAGTTGGAAAGATAATTTAATGTGAACGGATCAGCCGACTTATTGCCTGCCATGATAGTTAAATTAATGATGGATTCTATCGACAATGCAGTGCACACATGTAGCTAGGCACGTACTAAACGCTAATTACAATGGTATTCTATAGAGACAGACCAACAGACAGTATTGAGAGAAGGCAGCTGATACACATAGTTGAACCTATTTTTACTCTATCCATCCTCCTGAATTTTGACTCAATCCCCTGGGCTGGTCATGAATCCATACCCCTTTGGCGGATGACCTGTTACCATACTGTAGGTAGAGCTTGCCCCCTTTCCCTGGGATCTAGCCCTGCCAGGTGGAGGCAGATCCCCTAGACCTACTACCAGAGATGGGTTAGCATTTCGGCTGAGGGGGGAGAATTTTCAATTACTGAGGGTGGTAGGAGCGCCTGACTGGGAGGGGGGGCTGAGGTGGTGGTAAGCCAAAAAGTCCGATTTTTGGCTAAAATCAAGGTTTTTTGGCTTAATTTTCATTAAAATATGTGAAAATAAGCTATTCTGAACTCATTTACACCTAATCCAGGCATATTTTGATCATAATTTTCTATACAAAATTCTTCCAAAAAATTCCTGAAAGGGGGTAGCGGCCGGCTGAGGCGGGTAGGTCAGAGCCTAAGGGGCGACCCCCTCAGCGCCCCTTTGCCCATGTCTGCCTACTACTACTTGCCTATGGGTGGTACAAAGTTAGTGGATAGGTCAAATGGAATTTGCCTAATAGTTGATTCTGAATAGTGAAACCGACAGGAAGCTAGTGACTAACGAGCTGGCGAAGCGAAACTAAGCTGAAAGCAGCCAGTGCTCTGCGATAATTAAGGTAATTGCTACAGACACTCACGTATCAGGCTTTGCCAGTGCCAACAACTGAAATCATTAATTTAGTCGCTTCTAGTATCCGGCACGGCTGCTCAATTATTTAATCTTCTTCACGGCATTCACTTTAGATCTAGCAAGAGTCACACAATAATCTATTGCTGAAGAGGCAGTGAGGTTCCAGCTAAACTTCGAATACTAATGAACTGCGTGGAGATTTAATTAGTAGGAGGGGATTAGCCGTAGGCAGATTATCACATTGCGCTGACTGCATTTTTTATACACTGATCTACCATGCGATGCACACCAACCAATCGATAGGTCAGTGACTCATCTGGTCAAATCGAGTCTATGCATGCTTTGGATTCAACACCGTCATCGCTGATCGATTTGGGCAGTAGGTTTACTTTGGTCTTGGATTTCAGTGTTAACCTTGCTTTCCAACCCATTTACGATTGAAAACGAGGACATATGTACAAATAGTGTCTGTATCAGCAGAATAATGGAAAATTCCAGCGTTTTCCGGTTCGGTTTCATCCCATCTAAGACCAGCGATTTCGCTGCAGATTGTACTATCGACCAACTAGGATTCGAACTCCTTGACAATGGCCAATGTTTAACAGCCCACCAAAAGATCGCAATTTTCGCCAACGCTGTTCAACTCCTCAATGTCAGTGTCAGTCTGCACAAGCTGACATGGAGAAACTGGGGGTGGTTCGAAAATAATAGCTGGCATGGAGGCCTGTCGGACATAGAAAATGGAAGGTTGGACACTCTCGCTGTGATGCTAACTGAAACTCCGTTCCGACGACAATATTTTGACTTTTCGTTGCCTGTTTATGACAGTCATGTAGTGTTCATATCGAAAACTGTGCCACCAAATTTCATCACCAATGGAATATTGATCTTTAAGGCTTTTCATTGGTCTGTCTGGTTGTTGCTGATTGGGCTCTGGGTGATGCTGCGAATTCTAAAGTCCGGACGAAAGATTAGGTTTCTTACCCTTTTGGCTGGCCTTTCCTTTGTGCTCTTTTCGAATCTCTATCAGTGTCAATTGCTGACCACCCTAATGGACATTGGTCAAAAGAAATTGTTCACCAACTCATGGCAAATGATTGACCTAATCCGGGAGGCCAGAGTAAAGATTCTCCTGTCTACCAAAACATACTGGCTCTACGATGAGATTCAACATTCGGACGAGGAGTTTTTTCGACAGCTTCGAGAAGCTTTGACCAAGAATCCACCGATATTCGGTCTGTCAAAAGTAAAAAGAATGGGAATGGTAGCCACCGGAAACTATCTAATCCCGACCACCAAACCTGCCGCCTATAAATTCCTGCTCACACACAAGTATCAGTGTGAGTACAACATCATCACCGGGCACGACCTACCACGGTTCAAAGTGGGGTATCCTTTCAGAAAGGGGTCGAAATGGTTGTCAAAGTTCAACCTGGCAATGCTCGATCTAAGTGGTTCCAAAGACCTTCTTAAAATCAGACAGGAGAAGAAAATGGACCGTTTAATCAAGGCGAAACCGCTTTGTCCAGAGGCTGCACAACAAACAGTCAAAAAAGCGGGTCATTCATTGAGTCTTGAACAGTTGGCCGGGTTGGTGCTGCTGTTCTTTGGTCTAAGCACAATTTCAGGTCTGATGTTTGCTGGTGAACTGATGATTCCAACTGGATATCATGACAAGCTGAAGCGCCACAATCGAATGCATGTGACAGTAGATCTGGAACTGAAGTTGTGGCACAGCATCGGTCCAGATCAGGTGGAACAAGCGTTGAGGGAATGGAAGAACGACCAGTTCAAAATTACAAAAGCTCGATGTAGGTCGGACTGACTTTGTAGCTCAGTTGCTAAAAACTTCAGAAACTGAAATTGTGTTGTTGGAAACTGGATGAAGCGTCAATGAATCAGCTATGGTTCAAGAACTGTAATATCAACATTTGAACACTGTTCGAATCGCGCATTAGCCAACTATTTTTAGTGCCAATGTACAAAACTTCAGTATGCGGTAGAATTGGCCATTTCTTCGCGTTTCGTGATGAAACAAGCAGAAATTTAAAACAGTAAGATGCGAAGTTTGTGCACATGTCATATCCAGAAATCAGCCGATTTGGTACACACAGAAAAAAAGTTCAGAGCTTCTAAAACCCAGGGAATATGGGAATCACTCTCTATCTCTTTTACACAACCAAAAGTTCGGAATTACTCTCAATCTTGCTGCTGTATGTAGAGATCGGAATTCTGCACTAATTTTTGTTATGTTGCAAAATAACAAAAGACACTCGTATTTAAAAAAATGCATTTCAGTTTTGTCGCCACAAACCGCAAGGGTGAAACCAGTAAAGGGAGAAAGGTCCAAGGCACTTCTAGGCTCATAAAATTTTCCAATTAATCCTTTCAATTTACTGCACGCATACATCAACAAACAACAACACAACAATGGAACCAAAGAAAATTGTCTGAAACTACTCTATACAGGAAACAGAAGAGTGCTACGTATTAGATAAAGCTAAGAACCAATCCGTCACTAAACATAGCCCCAATCAAGAGAACATTCGACTCAGCCATAAATTCTATCAAACCTTCTCCCTCCCAATACTTAGTCACCTCTATAACTGTAATGAACCTCATCCAAAACTGCAGAATATCCAAATTGCAGCGTTCGAACCTCAGCTCCATCGTAGAACCATCAGCTGAGGCAGACTTGAGTACCAGGGCCTCCGTCAGACTTTCCATCCCCAAATTAGTCACCCCAATAGCTTCCAGACAAGAAAACTCAATCAATTCAGAACAATTAGCACTTAGCGCCAGTAGAGTGGCATCGGTCAGGTAATTGTAACAGAAATGAAGCACTAATTTCTCTAAAGGTCGACTCGAAATCAAACCAACTACCATATCGTCTACAGAACAAATAGTAGAGTCCATTTCGGGAGCGCTGATCACAAGCTGGCGCAGATTAGACAATGCCTTCCATAAACCATTCCAATACTCTCGATCTAGCCGCACGTTTAGCAGACAACAGTTGTACAGACAGAGCTGGCCAATGTTTTGTCCGAACAGACACTTCAAAGGTGGCCGGTCCAAGAAAAGCTCGCGAAACCAAACTGTTTCGGCCGGCAGTTGGCGCAACAGTCGCGTCAGTGATTGGCTGAGGAAATCGATCGAGAAGCCTCCGACGAAAATTTCGGTCTCTGTGTCGCGTTGATCCAACGAAATTCGCTGGTCCTCTTCTACTGGTTGCAGGGAGATGGACAGATGGGAGACTGGAGGCAAGGGACAAGTGCGAATCTGTCGTAGGATGCAGTAAAACCGTCTACTCACTCTTTCGTATCGGATTCGATCGCGCCAGGGTAGATTGGACAGGATTTGAGTCAGGGGAACGTCTGGCAAGGGGCAGGGAAATCGCAGCGTCGGTGGAACGTGGAAAAAGTGCCTAAAGCAGAAGAACCGTTATGTTCAAGCAGTGTCATAGTACCGGAGTTTTCCACTTATAAGACCTAGTCTTATAACTGGAAAATGCCCAAATTTAGGGTCACTTTTTGGCGCCCTTTTTAAGACCATGGTCTTATAACTGGAAAATGTTATTTCACTGCAAACAAGGGTTTTTGGCCAAAAGTTGAATTTGTTTTTCACCTGGATTGTTGTTCCAGACATGCCTGACCATTTTACGCTTGACTTGTAGAACTTTACTTGAAATTACAAAAAGAAATTTAGTGTTGAAGCATAGCAGGTGCCAGGTACTGTATTGTGTTCAAAACAAAAATCAGAATCATGTTTTACCTATGCATGTTATATACTTCTGCCTCTATTTTTTCACGATGGACAGCTTTTGTTTAGTTTAAAAACAGATAATTGTGTGCTAAAATCGGTTAATTTAAGTAAGACCATGGTATTTTAAATGGAAAATGGGTGTCAATGAACCCAGTTTTCTGACCACCTATTTGAAGACCATGGTCCTATAACTGGAAACAAAAACCTATTATAAGATCATGGTCTTCTAACTATGGTGGTCTTATAAGCGGAAATCTCCGGTACCCAGGATTTTCCAAAGATAATTGTAAAATTTTAAAGTTGCCTGCTTGGTTGGGCGCTGCCCAATCAGGGCAAGAAAACTTTTGCGCAATTAGTTTTCAAAAATGCAGTCAAAAGGCATTCCGACAGTAAAAATGACAAAAATTAGCAGTTTTAGTAATTTGAATATGTCTGACTGGCATACAGATACAGTACATGTAACAAGTTATCCACCGAAGGGGGAGGGAGGTTGAGGGTCCGGCGCCGGCCAACGGTCTGAGTCCAAATTTTGGGAGGGGGTTGGGCACTAAAAACGCTCAAAAATAGAAAAAATCACCATTTTTCGGCTAAAAATCGCTAATTTCGGCTGAAATACAGCTGAAAAGTGCTTTTTTACCGGCGATTTTGGCAATTTTGAATCTGAAATGAGTTTGCTCAAACCCCCAGTATGCTGGCTGGGCTTCTATCCAACCAGGGCGAGAAAGTTTCGAAAAATTAGCCTTCAAGAACCCATTTTAAACGCATTCTGGGTTTAAAATAGACAGCTACAAGCAATAATTTATTCGTTTCTCATATTTTTGCCTAAGTTTTCCTTTCTGCCTCGACCAGAAAGCAGGTGTGCCCTGCCCCACACTACACCGCTGAGTACGCTACTGTGTTCAAAGCAAAGGTGTCTTATTGAACCGATCTTAAAACATTTCTACCCAAACCCAAGGCAGATTGCAGTGTGCTAAAGAAACGGCACAGAGTTTGTTTGAACCGGTATAAACACTGAGAAATTGGGCCTGACTCAGATTGAAGATAAAATATGCATACAATGTACTGTACCTTATCAAAGAGACGAAGGGCAGAACAAATCCTTTGCATAAGTATGCCAGAAATCGGAACAGTATGGCGGTAACACAAGCAAGGAATTCGACTGTAAGGAGGACAGTCAGGACGACAGTCAACATAGGCAGGCTATCCATCGAGTGCAAAAAACGTCTAACAAACATGCAGTTGGTTAGATGACCTATCACCGCCAGGACTATGACAAGGTCAAGTTTGTTTACACAGTTGAGGGCCAAGCAGAACCTGGGGCGCCAGACAAATTGCCCTGTATAAAGGGAAGGAAATGAATAAGAAGCAAAAATGAAATAGAAAAAGTATAATAAAAATATAATGTTTTGTAAACAGTATATTCTAGCTAAGCTTGTACTCCCTAAAAAGAGTGACATTTGAATTCAAATCCATTTCAAATTCAGAACATGAGCTACCGCATACAACACGCTCGCAGCTGATCTTCATGAAATTGAGAATAACCGCGCTACGCTGCCACGCTACTTTCCGCCATTGTTCTTTCGGGGGAAGAATTAAGATGCATTTTGCGAGAAAGTCAGCTTTGAGGGGGCAAGCAGGGTCATCTCACGGATCTAGCTGATATTAATATCTGTTAAAATAGAGCACAGTCGAAGACCAACGATGCATCGAAGACCAAAGATGCATGCCCGGCCACCAGCAACCCCCTCGAACCGGAGCTACACCCCCTCAAAGTTGGGTCGACAGCAATTTTCGGCATCATTTTTATAGCTCTGACACCCTCCATTCAAACGATCACCCTTGATTCATTTCTTAAGCTATGATCCCGACTCGAACATGGTTTTGTGCTGTTCCAATGGCCTTTCATTTTCTGCTACTCCCGTTTCTAGATCGCAGATAAATTTGGCACATTTTATGACTGCAACTGATTGCTGTAAGTACCAAAAATAAGCAGGCAAGAATTTTATGACGGGGTCGGGTGAAAATGTCAGGACTGGCATGCACGAAATCGTCTTCACCTCTTGTCTTGTGTTCTCGGCTCTTTGCCGTGCTTGTCTTTCTTCGTGTTTTCCTTTACTTAGCGCCAGGCTGACTCTGACGCATAGCATACACTCAACACTGTAAATAGGCGAAGACAATGTAAATAGGTTTTTGGCGGAGTTCATGAGTGTACTGTTAGTTTTTAGGTTTGTCTGAGCTTGAGCTGTATGATAAAACTAAAAGCATTCAAAATACTAGCATATCCCCTTGTAACCTACCGACGCCATATGGAGTTTTCGCATAATTCTCTAAATGAAATTTCCCGACAATGAAAAATTCCCGACAATCATTTCCCGAATAGAAATTTGTTATCGGAAACGGCTGAAATGCGAAAATCGGGAATTTGGTTAGGCGAAAATCGGGTGCACTTACCCGACAATTGTTTCGGTTTCTAATCGGAAATCGGGAAACTAAAACAACAAAAAAAGAAAAGAAAAGAAATAATTCCTTTTCACTATTTGCTGTATATGGTTTAGAGCTTGCTAAAAATGTTACTCGGTGGGTGGATCGGTAGTTGCTGTAGGCAGTCATTCTGTTTGATGCGAACTAAGTAGGTTGTGACCTTGGTAGGCGCAGTGGTAGGTGGCTAGGTAGGAAGGTAGGCAGGTAGGTAATTTTATACTTTCTTCGATAATTAGCCATTCGAGCTCTGCTGCAAGTTTTTATTTAGGTGCCCATCTCGAGAAATAGATAGCTATGTGCCGACCTCAGTAGGTGCGTCATCATTTTGTTACCGACTTCGAAATAGGTAACTATACGGTATTTTAGTTTGAGAGATCGTAGCCCCAGACCCCTGGCCTATCTGAGTATCTTGTTGCGTATGTAGGTTTCCCTCTGCTTCATCATTCAGTTGCCCGGCTTCGAAGTAGGTAACTATACGGTATTTTAGTTTGAGAAATTCCGGGTAACCCCCACACCCCACTAGGCTAGGTAGGTAGGTGCATACATGTACTAGGGGGTTTGGGGGGTTACCCCCCTGCTGGAAAGTCAAAACCCCCTCACCCCCCCCCCCCGAGTCAGGTTAAGGGACCCCCTCCCCCCGACCAAAAAATACAAGTACTAGTAGTAGTGGCTCCAGTATTAACAAACTGGGTCAGAAATCACTAATTTTTAGCCTAAAATTCACTTGAAAAGCCTTTGGAAACCGAATTTGGCGTTTCCAATGCTGATATTTAAGAAAATTCGGTGTTTTTGGAAGCTCTTTTTGTCATTTTTTGCTTGTTTTTAGCTTTAAAACGCTATTTGGCAGCTTAAAATAGCGATTTTTACCGTCCTTACTGAAAAAAAACGTGCTAAAAACGCATTTCTAGGCGTTTTGGAGCTGTTCGAAATTTGGGACCCCCACCTGGGCGAAACCCCCCCTCGACCCCCCACCTGAGGAAAAAACCCCCCTCCCCCAGGTCGGCCCGGAGCTGTAGGTAGCTCGGTAGGTAGCTAGGTAGGTGGCTAGGTAAATAGATAGGTGGCTAGCATACATGTAACAGCTCCAGGCCGACCTGGGGGGAGGGGGGTAGGGGGGGTTTCCTCAGGTGGGGGGTCGAGGGGGGTTTCGCCCAGGTGGGGGTCCCAAATTTCGGAAAGCTCCAAAACTCCTAGAAATGCGTTTTTAGCACGTTTTTTTCAGTAAGGACGCTAAAAATCGCTATTTTAAGCTGCCAAATAGCGTTTTAAAGCTAAAAACAAGCAAAAAATGACAAAAAGAGCTTCCAAAAACACCGATTTTTCTTAAATATCAGCAGTGGAAACGCCAAATTCGGTTTCCAAAGGCTTTTCTCAAGTGAATTTTAGGCTAAAAATTAGTGATTTCTGACCCAGTTTGTTAATACTGGAGCCACTACTACTAGTACTTGTATTTTATGGTCGGGGTGAGGGGGTCCCTTAACCTGTCTCGGGGGGGGGGGGGGTGAGGGGTGGGGGTTTGGCCTTTCCAGCTGTGGGTAGCCCCCCAAACCCCCCTAGTACATGTATGGTGGCTAGGTAGTGAAACGGAGTTGAGAGTCTTTACTAGTAGCTCTTGTACACAACACACGCACACACTCTCAAATGCACACACACACACAACTACTCGATAGCACGATACTACAAACACTCACACAAAACTATCAAATTCTTCATCACTCCCCTTTGGATGAGTGTCAACTGGCCGCCGCTGTGCCTGACAATCGGGGAGTCAGGGAAAGTGAACTGCGGGAACTGCTCCGCCTCTGTTGACTCGGCATCTCCGGAAAACTGCTCTGCATTGACACCGTACTGACTCGATCTCTTGCGCGCCACGCTTCGGCCTTTCTGCACCTTTGCTTGGATCTGTTGACTTGTCATCGGTAAAACAAACTGCCGTCTCTTGTCCAACAAACCAGAACGATTCATCATACTCCTCTGTCTTCTCACTCTCTTTCTTCTTCCCCTCACTCTCCTTCTCTTAATCCTCTTCCTCCTCTTTCTCCTCTTCATCCTCTTTCTCTTCTTCATCTTCCACTTTCGTTGCTTCCATCCACCTCTCATCATCCCACACCTCATCATCCTTCTTCTCTTCCTTCCTCTTCTCTTAACATTCCACTTTGCTCTCATTACCTCACTCTTTATCTTCCTCCCCATAACTCTCTTCACTACATTTCTTCTCTTCATCCTCTTCACCTTTCTTCCTCCAAACATCCTTTCTCTTCCTTCTCTTTCTCTCCCATCTTTCTTCCTTCTTACTCTCTTCCTCTTCATCCGCATAACTTCTTCCTCTTCCTCTTCTTCTTCCTTTTCTTCTTCTTCCTTCCTTCTGCTCCCTACTTCTATCTTCTCTTCAAACTTCTTCTCTTCTTTCCCTTTTTTCCTTCGCCTCTTTCTCCTTCTTTTTCCCACATCTAAGAGAACAGGATCGTCCTGCACTGAGCAAACTACACTAGCAACAACTGAACCATCTTGGACGTCCTGAAGAAAAGACTGGAACAAAGCCGAATTCTTAGCATCGGCAGAGGTCACATCGTCGGGATCGTCCACGTGTGCCCCAGAAAACGCGCATTGAAAAGGTGCTTGCTGCACAACGTCAACAGAACTGGACTCAAACTGGCCTTGTGCCAAACAGAAAATATCCGGAGCTCCAACATCTAACACCGCCTCTTTATCTTTCTCCACTTCTTTCTTCTCCTCGACTTCCTTCACTGCCACTTGAGCCGCCATTAACCCAGTAAAGGGGGTGTTTAATGAGTCGACTTGGACATCCGAAGCGCGGGAACACGAATCTCTTTGCTCACGATCACGTCGCTGTTGTTCCATCTGCAGTCGTTGCTGTTCCAGCCAGCGCTGCTGTTGTTCGGTCCACCATTGCCGGTTTTGTTCAATCTGCGCTTGGTAACGTTGCTGTTGCTGTTCGAAATCATGCTGGATTTGTTCTTGTAGAAGCCGGAGTTGATCATCAAAAGTAAGGGACGTCATGTGAGCATCGGGTGGGGCACGGCTGTGCCTGATGATCACGGGCTGAGGGACTGGAGCTTGAGACTGGGAACGATAGTGGCTTGTAGCGAGGCTTTGTAGAAGAACTTGCTGAAGGTAGGCTCGAAGGGTCCTCGGCACCAATGAAACGGAGTTGAGAGTCTTTACTAGTAGCTCTTGTACACAACACACGCACACACTCTCAAATGCACACACACACACAACTACTCGATAGCACGATACTACAAACACTCACACAAAACTATCAAATTCTTCAGTAGGTAGCTAGGTAAGTAGGTTGGTAGGCAGGTAGGTACTAATTGGTTTATTTTATTTTACTTAGAATAGAGTGGTTGTTATTGGGCATCAGAATGCTAAAGTTCTTCGGTGTAAGTCGTCAAATTTCTAGACTCTGCCTGCCAGACGTCATACACATCTAAAACAGGCCATCTGCTGAAGGGGTTGGGGGGTCTGACGCCGACCTGGGGGGTCTGAGTCCAAGTTCTAGGGAGGGGAGTTGGGCACTAGAAACTCTCAAAAAGCGCAAAAGATAGCATTACTTCGGCAAAAAAATCGTCAAAAATCGCTAATTTGGGCTAAAATTTGGGTAAAAAGAGCTTTTACAGGCAGTGGCATACATGGACCGGGGGTTAAGGGGGGTATACCCCTCCCTCTCGGCCGGCCATACCCCTACCCCACCTATACCCCCCTCCCGGATTATTTTTGTATTCTTTCTGCGGCCTTTAGACTGAGTGGCTTCCCGATTGCTCTCCTCATGGGGATACCGCTAGAGCACGTCGGCGACCATTTGGAGGTGGCGACCACCGTTGTGAACGACGTCATATACAGTGTTGAGGAGACCTGACTCATGAAAACGAGCAATGCCTCATGGACGCGGAGACGGGCATCAATGAAAAACGTATCAGTTGTAAGCGCTAACCAAATTTACACACATCTAATAAAAGAGTTTCAGGCAAGCGAGCGACCCGACCAGAAATACCCGTAAGAAGGCGACCAGCACAACATTACGATTGCAGCTAATTTTTGGAGTATAACCCCATATTCGTGTGCAAGATAAAGACGTTTATTGCATTATTAGCATGCAATTCTACACCGACGTAAGCTTAACGAGTTTTATGTAATTTACCACAGTGATGCAGCGCACGATCCGTAATAGCGATCAATCTACGGTCCGGACTAATGCGCCATACGAAAATGAGCCGCCATCCTTATAGTAAGACTTTCGAAAATTCAATTTTTTTGCACTCAGCCACCCTTTTAGACCTATTTAGTTAACTACTAACTATTAACCGCTGAGTTACTATTATCCTATTATCGAGGTAGTATTAATCCGACCTCTACCCCTATCTGAAATAGCATATACCTCGAGACTGCGAAAATTTGGGCTTCTTACCTAAGGAGGTTGTTGTTTTCTGGCACCCCGATTTTTCCGACCCATTTATGCTTCCAGCATATCAATATACCGGAAACAAACGTATTGGTCATAAACTGCAGTACATCTTTTATATGCATACGAATTCAAGTGATCACGTGCGCACCGAGTTATCGTTACTATTGTAAGAAAAATACTAGATAAACACAGACTACCAATGTGCCGACCGATCAACTAGTGTCACTTGCCAGTGTCGCTGCCGCTGCCTGACTGCTGAAAACAAGTGTTACGGTCTCTGGATATCAGAAATAGACGTTTTGACTATGGGAGCTTTAAAATTCTGAGATCTTTTGTCTGGTTATTAAATTACTTATACCTATTAATAAATGTCCGATTCATAATATTTACTAACGCTTAAACAGGACGAACACCACAAAAATGTCCGCTATTGGAGCTTCCATAGTCAAAAATATACGTGTAATAGGTGATCCGCCGAATGGGGGAGGGGGTTTGGGGGTATGCCATCTCCCGGGGCGCCTGGCCCAAATTTTTGGATGGGAGGGGTGGGTAAAAAAACCCCAAAAATAAACCAAATCGCACTAATTGGTCAAAAAATCGTGGAAAAATCGCTATTTTGGCTGAAAAGCCCCTAAAAAGTTCTGTTTCACTGGAAATTTTTAGATTTTTGCGTCTAAATTTGCAAAAAATGCTCAAACACATCCTTGCTGGAAAAATCGGAGGGGTCGTCGGTAATACCGTCTCAGGTCAGGGGGTAGGTTTCCATCGGGGGGCTGTGGCCTACGTCGGGTGGGGGGAAGCCCCCCCCGAACCTCCTGTACCATGTATGATCAAAAAGTTCCCAAATAATTAATTGAACAAATTAATGATTTTTTTACCTTCTCCATGACCAAAGTCAGAAAATTATACGGTATTGATTGGGTAAATTTCCGGTTTAAATAGTAATATATGAAGTCAGAAAACCTATCTTCAAAAGAGTGTTGCGAAAAGTACTGGCCTTTGGCGGCGAGATGTTTCTGATGCTGTCAAATTTTTCCATGACCAGACACCAAATAACAAATGTTAGAAAAACTACGATTATTACTAAAAACAATAATACAACTCTGCTACGTTGTATTTCAGCCGAAATTAGCGATTTTTTACATTTTTTAACAGAAAAAATGCGATTTTTTCGATTTTTTGAGCGTTTTCAGAGCACAAATATCCCCTGTCTAGAAATCGGGATCAGACCCAACCCGGTCGGCGGCGGACCCCTACCCCTTCGGCGAATCATCGCTTACATGCATGATTATGTGCTATGCAATTCTAAAACCAGGCACCTGGATCGTTTTCCTGGCCGTCTGTGCTCCCTTCGCACGCCGTGGCACCGGTCGCTTGAACACTGAGTGGAAGAAGATCGCCACTGCTCCGGCTTTCTATAACTACAACACAGATGGAAGTCTGTGGTCATAGGCCATGAAAATTTCGGAGTTTTAAGTGACTTAACAATTCCCCTTTTCTGGGCAAACTACCCAAAACACTAAATGAGGGGCGAGTATTCGACAGTTAATTATCGCTAGGTACTGCCGATCTTTTACGGTGAGCGCGCTATTCGAACTTGGCATGGCAGATACGGCATACTAAATACAACAGTATCTGCCATACCATAAGGAACCGTAACGTTATATTGGTACAGCGAAAAAACAAAAAACCCGGACGGCCTACATGTATGGTACAGCGTACTCGTAACGGTTCGGCTGTAAAATACGATTAGGTAATATGGGCTAAAAGTCAAAACTAATGACTAATTTCGGCAAATTAACATTTATAAAATTGTGTTATAAGCGGCACCTTGGCGGCGGCGGCAGGAGCCTCCTGTCGGGTGACCACCTGAGCGTCTTCGGCGTCCTTTGTGGCAGTGGCCACTTCCATAGCGTCGTGGGCAGCGATTTGGGAGACGGCCACCTGAGGAGTGTCGTGGGCAGCTTTTTGGGAGACGGCCATCACTAGAGGGTCGACTACCGGATTTTGTTCGCTGGGTATCACCGGAGCTTCGTCATGCGCGATTTGCTCGATGTCCAACATCGAAACGTCGTCGTCCCGTTTTCGTTAGCCCACATACTCCTATTAAAATCATAAGTTGGCGCAATGACGATTTTTTGTAGGAAACATCTGTTCCCCGTCCAATCTGAGGGGTTCAGAAAAGTTGTCTCCCCCGAGTTAAGATGCTACCACGAGCATCTATTATCTGGTATATACCGTATGGCAGAGCATTTCGGCTGAAGGGGGTAGAATTTTCATTTCCTGAGGGGGGCTGAGCATACATGGGCCGGGGGGTCTGGGGGGTTTGCCCACCCCCAACTTGGGCTCGACCCCCCCAAACGACCCCACCCACCCACCTGAAGCCGATTTTTGTTCCTGACCCCACCTACCAAAATCGCCGCGACCCCCCCCCAAACCGGCAGGCCCACCCCCAAAATTTCGGATTTTGACTACCCCAACCCATTTTTCCGGACCATGCATGGGGCTGAGTGCGTGGTAAACCAAAAAGTCCGAATTTTGGCTTTCCACAACATTTTTTGGCTTATTTTTCATTAGATTATGTTAAAATAAGTTCTTCAAATCTCATTTAATCCTAATCCAGGGGTATTTTTATCGTAATTTTCTATACCAAATTTTTCCTTAAAATTCCTGAGGGGGTACCGTCCTGCTGAGGGGGGTTGGTGAGAGCCTGAGGGGGGCAACCCCCCTAAGCCAGCCCCCATTGCCCATGTCTGCCGTATGGTAATCCGGTGTTTATTGGATCAAAAATAATTCGTTTAGGTGTTGTACATGTAGCATACATGTAGCTGGGTTTTCGGCTGGGGGGAGTTAAACCCTATTTATTGCTTAGGCCATGCGATGGGGCCCCCGAGACTACTTTTTAACACCTCTCCGATTTTCTGGCAAGTAATTTTTTTAGCAAATTTCCTCTAATTTAGGCTCAGAGCCCGCGACCGGTGCCAGAGCCCCACTAACCCCCTTCGGTGCATGACCTGTCACATGTATGGAAGGGGGTATGGTCAGAGACCGTGTGGCTCGGAAATTGGTATGGCAGCGGATTGTGTGTATGTAACACAATTAGGAGACAGCCTGGACGGGGGACAGCCTGGACGGGGGACAGCCGAGACGGGGTACTGCCCGGACGGGGTACAGCCAAGACGGGATACTGCCTGGACGGGGTACAGCCGAGATGGGGTACAGCGGAGACGGGGGACTGCCGGGACGGGGTATGTACGTATGACCGGAAAGGGGTACGGCCGGGGGTACAAACGGGAAACGGTACAGCCGGGAATGAGTACGGCCAGGGAGGGCGTAAGCAACAGACAGTAGCTTACCTAGTAGTAGTACTGTACGTAGCAGTTGATGACTAACTTGGCGAAATGCCCACGAGCTGCAAAATGGCCTTGGATTTGAGGAACGCAAACGGCCCTTGATGTGAGAAACGGCGCTGTAGTTGAGGTTAGACCGCCATACACTCCTATCAAACAAACAATGCACGTATAGGCCGACTGGCTGCGCTGCCGCCGTTGCTCGCAGAGCTCAGACTGGACGCCGTAATATTCAAATAATTGCCTCGACCGACCGACCGACCTTGCCATGTCGTCTCAGTGACACATATTGTACGTACGGTCCATACAAAAGCATTTAATTCATACTGGAAAGCATACATGTAACAGGTCATCCGAGGAGGAGCTTTGGGGTCTGACGCCGGCGGGGGGTTACCCCCGGGGGTCCGGAAAGATTAGAACAGAGAAAAAACACCTCCTACCTCTCCTCTTGAAAAGTAGGTAGAGGTCAGATATATCATGTGAAAAAGGCACGGGCACTTCATTCCCGCCTCTAAAATACCTTCAAAACATGGAAAATAAACAAAGAAATAGTCTCCCCTTTTTTAGTCTTTTTTTATTTTGGGTATCGGGAAAAATTTTGCGGAATTTTTTCAAATTGTCGGGAATTTTCAGGCGAAATTCTCAGAAGCTATCGGGAAAAAAACTCGGGAATTTTTTCCCGATAATTTTTACGTCGGGAACTAAAAGTTTTATGCGTCCGATAGCTATCGGGGACCGCGCGATTTTCCGACAACCAGGAAAGCGGTGTGATACATAGGGATATACTCGGCCACCAGAGAGTCTTATTTTGGAAATATGTAGTGCAGCTGAATAGATAAAATTATTTTGCTTGTCCATTTCGCAACCTACCATTGAACTAGGAGTTCCGATTATATCGAAGCTTGTCTGTCGATAATCGATAAGTTTGACTCAATACGGCAGACAAGAATAACCGACAAACTCGTCTAATATAATATTTCTTTCAGCTATGGCCTGTTCAGCTGAGTTTAAAGAGACTTCCTGTTCCATCTGCTTCGAATCTTACGACGCTTACCGTAATCCGCTAGTGCTGCCCTGCGGACATTCGTTCTGTCGGATTTGCTTAAATAAACTTTCCAAGTCTCAAGGTTTACTAAGTTTACTATGTCTGAATATAATTTATTGCATTAGCCAGCTGTCCGTCCGTTTAACTGGGTCGCTGAAGTCTGATTTGGCAGTGGAACTTTTTAGTCACTTAATTTAGACTTGGGTTTGGTGGACGGGTGAAGTTACAATATTAATACTGGTGGCACTTTCACAGCCTGCCAAAGTCTAAATTGAGTAATTTATAAACTGCCTGTACCACAAGGGTGGCAAGAGTGAAATCAGCCTCATGGCGTGGGCCGGCCTAAGCGGAGGGGTATCTACTGTAACAGTCTCTAAGGGAACAGCCCCTTTCCCAAAGTATATACCAAGGAAATCTATCGGAAGCTCTGTTCGTTTAAATCGTTTAGCTCCAGTCGGTTCCCATTTTACCTACTAGCTGTAACCAGCTTTCGGTGGCCTGGGTGGAACTTTAAGCCGACCACCAACTCTTTGGGGCAAGAAACTTGCCGCGCCGAGAGGATGAGCGCACGACGTTGCGCATAGTGGCTATGCGGCCTAAACCACTGCGCCAACTGTGCCGGCCGCTTGAGATTCAGAAAACTTCCGATAATTATCGGGTTTTCGATAGATTCCCATGGTATAGTATTCGCCAGCACGGGGAGAGCTGTAGTGAAGTTCACATAACAAAAATTGAGGTTATTTTAGATGGAACAGTCGAATGTCCAAAATGTCGGATGTGCTGTACTGTTCCCCCAAGAAAGCTTGCAACTAACTTCGCCTTGCTATCACTTTCAAAGCAGGCCAGCAAGGTGAATTTTTATTTTCCTACGTGAAACACGTACCGGAGATTTCCACTTAGTATCCCACCCCACTTATTAACCCACTGGGATATTACGAGGACCCTTATTCCGCTTTATATCCCATGGGATATTACTTGGCTGCAATGTTTATGTCAAATTTGTAATAATTTTCTTTACACACGCATACTGTATGTATGATAAAACATTCATTATTCCGGTTAATATCCCATGCCGTTTCCAGTTAATATCCCATGGCTTTGTCCAGTTAATATCCCTGGGATGATGCCGCGTCAGTGGCTCAGTGGGTAGCTCGCTGCCTCTGAGTCACGGCGGCCGCTGCATCCCTAGTGGTTGTAGTGGTTCATCCTCTCGGCGTGGCAAGTTTCTTGCTGCAAAGAGTTGGTCGTCGGCACAACGCTCCACCCAGGCCACCGAAAACTGGTTACAGTGAGTAGGTAAAATGGGAACCAACTGGATCTGCCGTTGCACCGAAAGCCGCTCCTAAAAGCATGCCGCGTTGGAGGGAAGATCAACGACGTCAGGAGCCGTCTGAGAAACCAGCATTACGGCCTATACCGGTTTACTCCTCCTCGGCCGGGCGGCCGCTGGGAGCTGTCAGCACCATGACGTCACCACGCCAGGCACTCTCTTAGTACCTGGCGCCCAACAGCATGGCTTGAGTGGTTTGGCAGTGAAAGAAGGGCAAACGTCCGAGATGACGATATAAGGGGTAACGAAATGGACCGTGCAGGTCTGATCGTAGGGCCGTACATTGTACGACCCCCCGCCAGATCGGATCGGATCGGATCGGATATCCCTGGGATATTAACTGGCGGCAATGTTTTCACTGAGAAACGTGATTTTCCGTGTTATATCCCCTGGGATACTAAGTGGAAAACTCCGGTACAGAGTGTGTGAGGAAAATTATCCAAGATAGAGATAAAGATATCTATAAATCAGTGATTTCTGAGCGAGATTGTAAGTAAGTACTGAAGCTGTTATACTTGTTATTTTAAGGTAAAGGGTTCCGCAACTATCTTGGGGGTGAGGTTTGGCCATTCTAGAAAGGGCGGGAAGGGGCTGATCGCAAGCCATATCTTACATGCATGCCATAGAGGCGGTCCATAAATTTCGAAGCTCAGTCAGGAGGGTGTCTGTAGGTGCAAAAACATCGCCTAGCTTCAGAGGGCGTGGTGGGGGTGCAGTACAAGTAAAAATTTTCGACACTTTTTACTGTGATTCTTTATCTAATTTGTAGTGTAACATACAACAAAAACTGTCCGATGGGTTACTGTAAATTTTGGTTTGCTTGCAGCAGAATGATCAACTGTTGAATAATCATGTAGCAGAGAAGAGCATCTCAGTATATCTAGCTTAACGGAATGAAAAACGAATTGTATGGCAAAAATGGATGCAAACCTATGTATGAATATTTATCATAAAGCAGAGAAGATTATTTCAGTAACGTAGTTGTTTTACCCAATAAAGAAACGAATTGTATAGCAAAAATGGTCAAATGAAAGCCGATGGCCTTTTCGAGACGGGGCTTCTAATCGAGCCTATACGGTTGTGAACGATGCCACACAGTTGTATTTAGAAGAATCCTTGACTGACTGTAAATGTATATAAATTATTCCTGAAAACAAACAGGAGGAATCAGATTTATTGTATGTTCAGTAAAAAATAGTTAAGCTCATTGCAGATTTAAGTGATTGGTAACATTTTCGTAGGCCAGCATTTTAATTATGAAATTAAATTTAGGTGCCTTCTTCCGCCATCATCCTGCTGCTTGGACGCAGCAGAAGAGAGAATGGGATGTGGCTCTATCACCCAGACAACCCAGAACGACAAGTTCTTCTCGATACAAAACTGAAGTTCCTAGAACGTTCATTTGGTGTTGGCCAGCTAGAGAGCAAGATTTGGTGTGTAGGTGGGACAACCGGCGGCGATAGATGTTATCCTACACAGTCTACCGAAAACTTAAGTCCTTTTTGCGAGGTCCTTCTATGAACAATAGGCGCCGTAATTTCGCCGCCGCGGTTGTCAAAGAACGAATGTTTGTGTTCGGCGGTTGTGGTGGTGACCTGGACAGTGGTGAACTCAGTTCGGAAGTACTGAACCCAGCCCTGGGCTTTTGGACAGCTCTACCCAGTCTAAAAGTAGAGAAGAGATTATATGAACTCAAGGCTGCTACAACCAACGACGATAATATCCATGTGCTTTTCGACAGCAAGATGAAGGTCTTCAACCCTGCAACTGAATGTTGGACTGATGGTCCTGAATTCAGATTTGATCATTCTAATGCAGCTGTTGCTTCCATTGACTCACAAATTTATGTTGTTGGTGGTGGCGGCTACTCATCTAACACAGAGTTTGTCTGTGAGCGAGTGGATGTGCGGGAGGGCAAGCCGCAGCTGATTCATGCTGTCAATCAAGGTCGTCGAAGTGGTCATTGTTTGGTCAATTTCAATGGAAGGTTGGTCTTGTTAGGGGGCACTTGTGTGGAGGTCTATGACGCAGCTGCTGATCGCTGGCATCTGGCAGTTCCGTTAGACAAACCTATGGACTATTTTCAAACCATTGTTCTAGACCACTACAGACTTGATGCGTAGAATGCTACACATGCAGTATCTGTGTGCTCAGTTTGGTTGCAATCAGTGTCTACGGTGTTCAATTTTGTAAATAATTTGATTCCGTTCCGTTTGCTGTTGTCTGAGTGGTTTTGTTGTACGGCGTAATAATTAGCAGAACAACCATACATGTAACAGGGGGGTCTGCCCCCCACCCGACTTACGCCAGACCCCCCCCCCGGATGGGGACCCCCCAAGACGATTTCGCCGACGCCCCTCCGATTTTTCTGGCAAGTAAATTTTTGAGCAAATTTTTGCAATTTTTTACAATTTCAGACACAAGAATTGCCAAAACCGCCTGCAAAACAGCACTTTTTAGCTGTATTTCAGCCCGAATTAGTTATTTTTTGCGATTTTTAGCCCAAAAAGTGCGATTTTTTCGATTTTTGAGCGTTTTTTAGTGCCCTACCCCCTCCCAAGATTTTGGCTCAGACCCCCCAGCCGGCGCCAGACCCCCCAAACCCCCTGCCCCCATCGGCGGATGACCTGTTACATGTATGAGAAGAACCACTTCATGTATGGTAGGTAGTCTATCTTGTGCATAACGATTTAGTGCTTGAATGTGCACTGACAAACTACACTTGTGAGCAAAAATAACAGCCCAGCAGTTTTAACTGTATGTATTTAAGGAATGTGGGATTCGGAGACTGTTTGTATTGTCAAGTTATCGAGTGGTTTCGTCTGTGTCGGGGTGTTTGTGTGTTGTGTGGGAGTGTCAACTAGTTGATAAACTCTTCCAGTATGTAGTAGCTACCGTGTATCTCAACCGATTTGAATGAGTCTTTTTTAAATGAAGGTCAGACAAATTTTCGAAAGATTGGCGAAGTTTTCGTTAAGATACTGTGCTTAGTTCCTAAGATGTTTGCTTTCAAAGTCAAAACGGGGATTTTGGCAATAAACAGGAGGGATCAAAACAACCCATCAGATTTTTTGCTCTGGCAACCGTAAATCTAACCGATTTGAATGAATCCTTTTTGGACTGAAAGACAGATAAGTTCTTGAACGATTGGTGAAATAATTATTAAGACTGCACCAGTTGCTGTAAGCACGAAAGATAAACAGGCGAGAGCAGGTGATGGGGTCGGGTAAAAATGTCAGGAATTGCATGCACGAAATCGTCTTCGCCTCTTGTCTTGTGTTCTCCGCCCTTTGTCGTGTTTGTCTTTCTTCGTATTTTCCTTTACTCAGCGCCAGGCTGACTCTGACACATACACAGTAAATAGGCGAAGACAATACAAATAGGTTTTTGGCGGAGTTCATGATTCTATTGTTAGTTTTTAGGCTTGTCTGAGCTGCGCTGTTGAATAAACCTCAAAACATTCAAAATCTATCTCTAAGCGACCAGAGAGTCTTATTTTGCAAATACGTAGTGCAGCATTGCAACTCCTGGGGTAATTTTATGCGCTGAATCTATTTCTGTCACCTAGAACACCGCTAGGTTACTGCAAACCTAACTTTCGAGCACCCCTTTTTTGGAATGATATTTTAGCAATCTGTCTTTGACATCTTTGCGTGTTAAAAGAATACTGATTAATGCTTACGCCATCACGTGACTTCAGCCTCATTGTCTAACGTTATAGAGAGGCAAGTTCCTGCCTAAGGTATACCCTAATCTGCGCAAGTTTCGCCCTAAACACTAATTTGCGCAACAGCTTCCTTCTTAACTGCGATGATAAGGAAAGCACAGAAATTGATTCTAGAGTCTTTGACCACTCTAATAATACTTCGATTACTGTTCTAGCTCAAAAGATTGCAGTGCTAGGGCCCATCAAAGTTGACTGAAATTGCAAAAAATGGCCCATTTGACCATCAACTTTGAGCGGCCATAACACTGGAACTGGTCGCTTTTTGTTTTACTAGGGTCAGAGTGCCGTGCCCGTGCCCGCACCCTTCTAGCCTACAAAATTTCAGTTTATTTAGCTTCACATTTGCGTGAACATCAAGAGAAAGAAATAATCTAATTGTTTTTGGAATGGTAGTGACAAAAGTAATAGAAAACCCGTGTAATGGTTCCAGCTATGGACTGTTCAGCTGCCTGGAAGGGGGCTTCGTGTTCGATCTGCTTTGAGTACTACAACACTGACCGTGTTCCCCTCATACTGCCCTGTGGACATTCTTTCTGCGTGCCTTGTATAGAGAATCTTGAAACATCTGAAGGTATGCGAAAGTTTACTGTAGGGGCCCAGGCTCTGGTGCATAGGGAAGGGATGGATGGGCACGATAATTAATTTTCGTACTAGTACAAAAATTAAAAGGAAGATTTTTAAATTTCGTATCGAATACGAATACGAAAATTAGAAAAATATAGAAACGAAAATTAAATGAATACGAAAATTAAATGGAGCCAATACGAAAATTAATTTTCATTACGAATTTTAATTTACGTTTTACGCATACCTTGCAATAAATCAGCTGAATTTATTAGGTAGCGGATTCTAAATGTGCAAGGCATTTTACTGTATGTAATGTCCAGAGCATTTTTTGGCTTGAGCGAGTACAGTATAGATAAAAAAATGTACCATCGCTTTTTCGGCCTTCACTCAACCGTTTCGTTCTCAGTCACTTCTTTACCGATTTGGCTCAAATTTTCAGCAAAAATTAACAACACGGTTGGCTAAATATTCTGCAAGTTTAGTGCCAAAATTCCGACTCATACTGGTTTTATGGCCCAAAAACTAGGAATGAGGGTGGTCCACGGAAATTTATTTTTTTCTGTAATGCACAGGCCTGAAACTTGCAGGAATGATTGGTGTTGCCACTGGGCATAACATACTAAGCAGGCAGCCCTGTAGCTCAAAGGGTACTAAAATTGCGGAATTTCAAAAACATGAGTGAAAATCCCATAGTTAAGAAATCCGCACCCTCTAATAAATAAATAATCAAAATAAATAAAAAGAAAGTTTTAGATGCTTATGAATGTCCAGAATGCCGGGCGGTCTGTCGGGATGCTTCTGACAAACTGACAACCAACTTCAGTCTGCTGTCGCTTTCAAGTCACGCTGGCAAGGTGTGTTGCAATTTTCTACATCGAACACGTACTGCCTCTTAAAAGCACGGTTGAAACCTTGTCTGTGCGTTTTAAGCAGTGCAAGAACCCAGTTCAGGATTTCTAAGCAGTCAAAATGGAGCGAGCAAAAATTTCAGAATGGCCTTTTTTCCCATTTTCGGCCTTTGCATTTTTTGTGGCATGTACCTTGCAAGCTACGTAGGTTTCCCTGGCGAATTGCGTGGGTAGCAGCGTGCATATCACTTAGGGGCTGTCCATAAACGACGTCGTTCCAAAATCCCGATTTTTCGGCCCCCCTCCCCACAAAATCGCCTGGCGTCGTTTCTGGCTACCTCCTCCCCCCTAGGTGACGTCGTTTTCCGTTTACCCCCCCCCCCCCGATAAAAGTGCAGTACATGCAGTACCGTCATTTTTTTTCGTTCCCATACTGTATCGTTGCCTATCAATGAATTGAATAGATCCCTTCAGCCACTCTGGGAAGCTTTCATGAAATCTTAGACAGAATGTACATAAATCGAAAATAATACATTCAAAGTTACCTAAAATTCCGAAAAAAGCGACGTCGTTTTTGCAAACCCCCTCCCCTCCATATTGTTATTCGACTTGGTTTTAACTGTGATCTCTAACATGTTCTGTTTTTATGCTGGCACCTGTTTTTCGCTGCATAGTGAAGTAAGGTTTTAACATGCCAGTAAACTTTGACTTTTGACTTTCCCCCTCCTGGTGCGTCGTCTATCGTCGCATTTCAGCCGACCCCCTCCCCCCTCTGGAACGACGTCGTTTATGGACGGTCCCCTATGCATGACGCACTGATGCTCCGATTTTGACACATCGACACTACCCCCCAATTTGGAAGTTTAAGGGCTTCTGTTCAGCACTGTGATCAAGTTTTAAGCTTCGACATTGATTGGGATTAGGCTTAGGATGAACTTAAACGTACTTTTAGGATTTATCTTAGCCTCAACTTAATCAGTTAGGTTTTCACTAATGCGCGGGGATAGTGTCCCACAATTGCCACTTTTTAGCGAAAAACAGCAGCGCCGGTACGCCACTTCCATTCCGTCTCTGAAAATTGGCTACCGTAGTAGATAGATTGATGTTTTCGTGTTGAAAAAACCAAAGACTGTCGAGTACGGTAGCTAGAAACGAACGAATCTAAGAGAATCGAAAATTTTTGAACAAAGCAGAAACCGAGTGGATTGTGAACAGAGTATAGAAACACATTTCATTACAATATCCTTCCAAAATATCCAGTTTGAAAGATTATTAGTCTCTGACCCTACTCCCTGTCCCAAACTTGCTTTGTCATTAGAGCGTTGGTCTAGTTTTGGTTTGGTCCTTAATAATCAAGTCTCAACGTACTTGATGTACAGTACATTCACAATCAACAAAATAGCCCCGTATTTTGTCACTGCTCGTTAGATCTCCATACTGTACACTAGCAGGCCATAAAACTAACAGTACAGTGGAAGCATTTCTCTTAGCCAAAACTATTTATAGAAACGATTTTCAGTATGTAAAACTAAAAAATAATTTTAAAAAGTTCCTAAAAACTGTAAATCCCACTGCTTTTGATGAATTTTCTAGTCTCTGACCTTGGAACCCTGGACCTTGGACTAAACCCATGGCCTTGTAAATGGGAAATTCACTGTTTTCACTGTGTAAAATATTTTCAGCAAATACCGAATAAATACCGGTATACCGTATAACCTACCCATACCGAACCGATTCCTGGATATGGCGAAAAATACCTAGGTACCAGGGTTGTGAGGTGTGTTTTTTTCCAGTGTTTTTTTCCGTTTTTTTCCGGAAAAAACCGGTTTTTTTCCTAAGCGTCGGAAAAAAACATGAATCGTGGAAAAAAACTCAAGCTAAAATAGCTAATTTATGTCATTTTTCAGTTAAAAAATGAACTTTTGCAAGGTATAATAGGCCAGACTAACTCAAAACTCTTAGAAAAACAACAGAAAAGACCAAATTTGGCAATTTTAAACAGAAAGGCCAATTGCTGTAAGAAAATTTACATATAGCGTTTATTGATGGGGCCTATCAGGCACTGTTTCATGCCTGTTTCGTGATTTATATATGTGTAAGACGGGTATTTCTGTTCTGAATAGACTCAGGAAGGCGGTAGAAAGCGTTAGGAATCATAAAACCAGGCTAGGGTACTCAGAACTTGAGCTGGAGTTTTTTTCCGCGATTTTGGAAAAAAACCGAAAAAAAACTGGAAAAAAACAGGCCGAGGTTTTTTTCGGAAAAATATACAACCCTGTGAAGAGTTTGATAGTTTGAGTGAGTGTTTGTAGCATCAAGTTATCGAGTGGTTGTGTGTGTGCGTCTGAGAGTGTGTGTGTTTGTTTGTTGTGTTGCATACCTGACTAATCAAGTAAAGACTCCTCATCTCGTTTCATCTTGTACACAACACAACACAACACACACACTCTCAAACGCACACACTCACACAACCACTCGCTAACTTGATAATACAAACACTCACTCAAACTATCAAACTCTTCATCTGCTAGGTACCCATACCGAACCTGTCTTGAAAATCCCATACCCAAACAACAGTAAAACATTCATGAGATTAAATTTAGGTGTCTCCTTCTCCAATCATCCTGTTGTTGGGAGGCAGAAAAAGTGAGGATTGTATGTCTCTCTATCACCCAGACAAGGCCGAACACCAACCTGTCCTCAATACAAAGCTACAGATCGGGCGACGCTCGTTTGGTGCCGGCCAGATTGAGAGCAAAATTTGGTGTGTTGGTGGTACGGTTAAAGATGGTCAGTCTACTACAGATTCTACCGAATGCTTCGAGCCATTCCTGGCTGAGTCCTTTTTCCATGGTCCTTCTATGCCCTGTGCTTGCAGTTATTTTACCACTGCCGTTCTGAAAGAGCGAATGTTTGTGTTCTGTGGTGACAGAGGCAATGAACTGACAACGAATGTGCTGGACGCAACGCATGGCTTTTGGTCGTGTCTGCCCGGTCTCAAAGGAGTTGGCTATAATAACAGTGGTCTTCGTGCTGTCACAACCAATGACGATAATATCAATGTGCTTCTCGACTACAAGATGAAGGTCTTCAACCCTGCAACTAAATGCTGGTCTGACGGTCCAAAATTCAGATTCGATCATGCGTATTCAGCTGTCGCTTCGGTTGACTCTCAAATTTATGTTGTTGGCGGTGGTGCGTATCAATCTACAGCTGAGTTTGTCTGTGAGCGAGTGGATGTGCGAGAGGGCAAGCCGCAGCTGATTCGCGCTGTCAATCAAGGTCGTCGAATTGGTCACTGTTTGATCAATTTCAATGGAAAGCTGGTTTTGTTGGGCGGAGAAAGTCGCAATCAGTCAACTGCTTGTGTTGAGGTCTATGATGCAGCTGCTGACCGTTGGCGGCTGGCAGTTCCATTAGACCAACCTATGACCGAATTTCAAGCCATTATTCTTGATCAGTACAAGCTCGATGCTTAGGAAGCTACCATGCTCTCAATCGTGTTCTAATCAGCGCCTACAAACAGTGCTGTTCATAATGCGTATTACTGAGCTGATGTGGGTGATTTGGTTGGAATATCGAAAAATGAAACATTTCATTTTTGGCTGTCCTCCACCCGCAAACTATGTCCGAATTGGCTGAAGTTTGAAACAGTTTTCAAAATAAGCGAAATTTTAGGTGTTGGAGTTTCCTGGGCCAGGCTCACAACCCAATACTGAGAATTTGAACAATCACAAAAATACCCACAGTCAAATTTAAGGTGGTTTGGCAAACATTTGCGGAAGCGACAGCTAAAGAAAATGTTTTTTGTAACATCCTCTGTTGTTTTTGGATCACTTAGGTTTGGGACTAGGCTATATGTATTTCACTTACATTGCCACTCTGCCGTGAGTAAATGTTGTCACTGACATACCGTACTACTACACTACGCGATATGTGGACAACTAGCGAACACCCGAGTCGAGCCGAGATCAATATTTCCGACCGAACCGGAGCTGTATAGAACTGCAAAATGGTAATGGAATTGCATTTAATGGATGGATGACTGAAGCTAGGGATGCAAAATTTAGGTCGGAAATTTTCTGCCTGCCGGCCGGCTTTTTTCCGCTAAAATAATAGGTTGGCCTCAACTAGAGTTCGAACTGGTGTTGGGTATTATTGGAGTGTTTTCGAGATATTCGAGTGTTTTCGAGGTATTAGCGTGTTTTCGAGGTATTTAGGTGTTTTCAAGGTATTGAGGTGTTTTCGAGGTACGTATTGAGGTCAGGGCTGTTGGGTCGGTTTTTTTTCTCGTTTTTTTTCGTTTTTTTCCGGAAAAAAACTGGTTTTTTTCCTAGGGGCTCGGAAAAAAACTAAAATGCGGAAAAAACTCAAGTAAGTTTTTAAAGGAAATGGCAGAATAACTGGTTAAATTCGCTTCCAATGCTTTGAATTTACGTTAATAGAAGCCTTACAAGCATTTCCATGGCATAACTTAGCTGTTTTTCGCAAAAAATATTGGTACCATTTTCAGGCAACTTTTATAATTGTATTTTTGGTGATTTAAAATCAAATTACTACTCTAAAACAAGAAATTAGTGCATTTTGTAATAAGACTCACGCTATTTCGTTGAATTCTGCAATAAAAAGCGATTGTTAAAAATTTTTTTCTGTCATCTCGGAAAATAACTTTTGGAAAAAAACCGAAAAAAACAGGAAAAAAACCGGCTTGAGTTTTTTTTCGGAAAACAAACAGCCCTGATTGAGGTGTTTTCGAGGTATTAAGGTGTTTTCGAGGTATCGAGGTGTTTTCGAAGTATTGGGTATTTTATTGAGGTTTTTCTCCCCAATACTAATTGGGACCTGTCAAAATCTAAAAAAATCGATGTTGACCTGAAAATTCAATTTAGAAAAATAAAGGTTGATCGGTGATTAGGTTAGCAACCTGTTTCTGCGTTGATCAGCTAAAAAGTTAGTTGGATTTCTTGTAGTGTCGTGTCCCGATTTTTTAAGTAGTACACGAGTAATAAATTTCCCTGTTCTTACTGAATCTAAAATAAAATTGTGCCATTTCTAAACACCGAATGTACCAGTACAGTACATGTACGAACCCAGGCCTGTGCGGGTCACTGCTGTTAGAGTCAAATATTTTTAAAAACCTATTTTTTGAAAAATAATGCTTGTTTGAATGCTCAAGATCAGGGCTCAAGATTATATTTGTAAAATCAATATGTAAATGAGGGCAAAAAGTGGTAAAATTCACGTACATCCAAGCAATTTTTAGTAAATTCTTTGGAATATGCCAAATTTTTATCTAGCAACCTGCACAATACTTCTTTTGCACTGAGCCTAAATAAGCCCAAAAATTTGCTCAAATAATTAGTTGGGGAAAAATGGAGGAGGTCCGAAAATTGTCTCGGAATTTCACGCAGACCAGCCCCAAGCAGTGGCGTATCCAGGGGGGGGGTGTATGGTGTGTACTGTACACCCCCCTTTGCGGTGGAGGTAGGAAGAAAAAGTCTGTCAAAAATATAAGAAACTGATGAATTATGTACTAAAACTGGCTATTTTGTGCTCAGAATGCCTTCTAAATGCGTTTTTGAATGCTAAATTTTCAAAATTTTCTCGCCCTGGTCGGGCAGAAGCCCAACCAGGCCATTATAAACTACTAAAACTTGTAATTTCTGTTAATTTTAAGCTCGGAATGCGTTTTAAACGCGTTTTTGAAGGCCAATTTTGCTAAATTTTCTTACCCTGGTTGGGCAGCGGCCCAACCAGGCACTTTCAAAATTTTACACCCCCCCTTTCCAAAATCCTGGATACGCCACTGGCCCCAAGCGTGTTTTTTACGGTAGCTCATGTTCCGTTATTTTGAAATGGATTTTCGGCCCGGCCCGACCCACCTGTCAAAAATTTACGCCCGGCCCGGCCCGTCCAAAGTCGTGACGGGCATGCCCGGCCCGTGCACTAGTGTGGGTTTGTATATTCAAATATACATATACAAATTTTTGTATATATATACAAATGTTTTGGATATACATATACATATACATATACATATACAAACGGACTGCTGATGCAATATTCAATATACATATACAAACAGACATGATATACAAACGGTTTGTATATTTTCATTTGTATATTTTTGCAGTAAGTAGTTTAGTACATTTTGGCAACTTTCGTACGGTAATTGAGATATTTTTACAGTTTCTTCGGGTGTTTTTGTAAGTGTTTTTGTATTTTGAGCCTATGTCTTCAACTTTTCCAGAAGAATTTGTTAAATTTACGGTTTAGCCTCATCTGCATTAAGATCAAATATTATTCATCTTCGTTTTCGAAGTATTTCGCAATGAGTTTTGCTGTATGAAACGAAAAAATGGAATGGTAAGCACGCGCAACGACGAAATTGATAATCGAATCCTGTACGCTTCCCTTTTCGTTTCATCCCAGTTTTAAACGTGTTATTATTTTTTCAGATAAACCCATTCAGTCATTCTCCCTATGATGCGTAATAACGATTTCAGGGGCTATTTCTGCTTAAAACTATGCCTATGTACGAGCCTAGTAGGCCCGAATCGAAGACTAAAGCCAGAACCTAAGCCTTAACATAGTAACCTAAAACTAAGGGGTGTACCTAAAGCGTAAGTTTGAATTTATTGCTAGTATTTGTATTACTTAAAGATTTTCGACCACGGGTGACTTACCCACACTGCACAAAAATTTTCTTGATATTACAGATCCTAAAAGCCTGAATTTTAGCAACAACATAAATTTTAGTTGGTGAAAATTTTAGACTGGGGGCAGTATCACTTAATAGAGTTCGCGCCGGTTGGGAGAACTGCCTGAAATCGGAATACACTCATGCAATTTGAGAATATTTCACGTTGGCTAGCCCTACAACGCCCTACCCTATGACAATGACACCCGTCATGGTACCCCTAACCCACCTGGTTTGTCGAAATCATGCTTTCCAGCAGAAAATTTATAATATTCTTAATATACAAATATACAAAAATATGCAATATTGAAATTTTGTTTGTATATGTATATATACATATACAAACTAATGTGCATTTGTATATATACAGGGTGTGCCAAAAAAAAACAACCCAGCAGATTTTTTGCTGTAGCAACCGCAAATCGCAACCGATTTGAATGAATCTTTTTTTAAATAAAAGATAAATAAATTATTGAAAGATCGATGAATCGCTTATTAAGATAGCCTGCTTAGTTCCTGAGATATTTGCCCTCAAAGTCAAAACAGAGATTTTGGCAGTGAACAAGAGTGATTAACACAACCCAGCAGATTTTTTACTTTTGCAACCATGAATCTTAACCGATTTGAATGAATCCTTTTTTGAATGAAAGATTGATAAATTCTTCAAAGATTGGTGCAATTTTTATTGAGATTCACTGCTTAGTTCTTGAGATATTTGCCCTCAAAGTCGAAACAGATTTTGGCAAAGAGCAAGAGCGATTCCGTTGCACTTCATAATAAAGCAGATTCCTACTGCTGGGGGCTAACGACACTTTACTGTTGAAGTGAACCGAGTTTCTGCGTCACCAGTAAAGCCTCCAATAGCCCTCAACAGTAGCAGGAATCCGTTTTATTACGAAGTGCAGCGGAAAAAGAAAAATTCCCTCTTGTTCACTGCCAAAATCACAGTTTTGATTTTGAGAGTGAATATCTCAGGAACAAAGCAGAGTACATTAATAAACGTTGCATCAATCTTTCAAGAATTTATTTATCTTTCATTTAAAAAAGGATTCATTCAAATCGGTTGAGATTTGCGGTTGCTACAGCGAAAAATCTGCTGGGTTGTTTTTTTTTGGCACACCCTGTACATATACATATACATATACAAACAAACTAATGTGCATTTGTATATATACATATACATATACATATACAAACGAAGTAGGCATATATGTGCCCACGTTACCGTGCACATCTCTACCCTGCACTGGCCGCCCGGCAGAGAATTTTGGCTGAGTTGTTTCCGTTGGAGCCTGCCCGGGATGGTTTGGTATATATTTTAAAAGCAGTATCAAACGTTTCATCACCGATGTGTCACTTCTCTGTCGGATTCTTCGCAAGCTTCCAATCTGTCAAGTTGCTCCACAGGCTGCATCCTGCCTAACCCGGTGGTTGGTTCGGTTCCAAACAGTCTGTGCAAGGACGTGGTTGATCTGGAGAGAACGATGCCCGTTTCGCTATCAACCGCCACACTTTCTCCGCTCTCAGTACTATAGAACCGGACTGATTCGGGGGTTTTAGCATCGAGGTCGGCGGTCCAGACGCATTTAGCCAGACAGAATAAGAGAGTCAAAAAGCCAGAACAACGACCGTCTAAGACACTAATAAACCCACCATTGCTGTAGGTAATTTTAGCTGTAAGCTGCGTTAATTAGCTACAGGTTAATCCCCTAATCTTGACTTTGAAAGAAGTGAATAAAGATGCATCTGGTTCTATGGTTGTTGTTATGCATTGATGGTGTTTGCTTTGCTTATGCTAATCGCATCCTTGATAAAGTGCCTCTGTGAAGTCTACAACGCCGATTTGGATGGCGAAAGTCTGGAACCAACTCAGAGCTTTCGGTCCAAAGAAACCGGCGAGAAGGTGACTCTGAGCGCTTGGACTCCGTTCTTGAAGAATAAAGCTGTAGTTGTTGTCGGCTTACCGCCTTTTTCTGTAAGCTTGGTATTTTGTGGCCCTCCACCTTGAAACCAAAAATATACTGTGAAAAGTGTATTCTACTTATGCCTGTAATCTCTAAAAAGAGCATCGTTTGAATGCAAATCCATTTCAAAATAACGGAACATGAGCTGCCGTAAAAAACACGCTTGGGGCTGGTCTGCGTGAAATTATGAATAGCCGCGCCATTTTCCGCCATTGTTTTTGCAGAGGAAAAAATTATACAGTATAGATAAAAAAATGTCCCATCGCTTTTTCGGCCTTCACTCAAACGTTTCGTTCTCAGTCACTTCTTTACCGATTTGGCTCAAATTTTCAGCAAAAATTAACAACATGGTTGGCTAAATATTCTGCAAGTTTGGTGCCAAAATTCAAACGGCAAAAATTTCTTGAACGGAAAAGTGAAAATCATAGTGGTCTTTGTAAATTCAAATTTCCCGGGTAATTACGAAGCTATCGCTTAGATAGTTGCAGAAATCATCGGGCGGACATTTGGTCATAAGATATTCAGACGGCAGCCCTCTGGCTTAAGGGGCACTAAAATTGGGGAATTTCAAAAACATGATCAAAAATCCCATAGTTAAGAAATCTGTACATTCTGGAATCAAAGCACTGAATCAGTTGTTAATCAGCGCAGATTGTGCTGGAGGTTTGACAAATGAATGAACCTGATATTTAAACTCTGTTCCACATCATAGAAACCTTCTCCACAGTGTTTTTAGAAAATCGAAAATCTTCTGAATTGTCATTTCACCGGTTTTACGAAGAAAAGTCACATTTTGTCATGTTTTTGAAATTCCCCAATTTTAGTGCCCCCTAAGCCAGAGGGCTGCCGTCTGAATATGTTATGACCAAATGTCCGCCCGATCATTCCTGCAACTATCTAAGCGATAGCGCCCTAATTACGCGGGAAATTTGAATTTACACAGACCACTATGATTTTCACTTTTCCGTTCAAAAAAATTTTTTTCCGTAGAAATTTAGCACCAAACTTACAGAATATTTAGCCAACCATGTTGTTAATTTTTGCTGAAAATTTGAGCCAAATCGGTAAAGAAATGACTGAGAACGAAACGTTTGAGTGAAGGCCGAAAAAGCGATGGGACATTTTTTTATCTAGACTGTATGACGTCGATAGCGAACGTAAAAGCAGAATACGTACTAGGAAGGCGCCGCATTACCTAGGAATACAACGAAGCTGACTTGCTCCATTACCTAATCACTCCTTTCTCTCTCCTACATACTCTGCCTGCACTACTGTTGGAAAGTGGTTCAGTGGTAGTCAAGTACAAGATCTTCCGTAGGCAGGCATATACGGTAAGCGCGTGGCTGCAGTAATATTGACAAAGATATGGCATAGCTGGCTGAGCATCCAATACAGTAGTAGAGGCGTATAAAAGAAGGGTGTGTGTAGAGAGAGCTCATTGTTTGTGTATTGCTTGCTGTGACTAGTGATGGCGGGGCACTGTTGTCTGTTTGTCTGCTGTGCGCTGCTCACCCTCTACCTCGCTTACGCCTCCGAACGCCATGCAGATCCACCAGCGGTCGAGTCCAAGTTCACGTGCCTGCGCCTCGTGTCGGAAGACAAGAACCAAACGACCCAAGAGTGCGTTGTATCCTACGATCACACATGCTACACCTCATACCGTATTGATCTCCGCGATAATACCTGGAAGCGTGACAATTCGGGTTGCGATTATAAGAACGTTGACTTGCACAACTGTCCCGTCTATAATAAAGAGTCATATCTGTTGGAATAAATTGGTTGACGCTCAGAGAAATGTTCTTGTAACCAAAGTTTTATAGCCGCTTCGTAGGCGTACATACAACAGGCTCTCAGCCGAGCAAAACGTAGAGAGGCAACAGGCAGCCTAGACGCTATCGTAAAAGGAAAAAAAAGAAAAAAAAAACAGCTGCGCCAACGACAACGAGCCTACTTGGCCAAGCATCAAAGCAAACCTATTAGATGGCGGCAGAGTGCCGGTACATAGTTTAGGCCTACACACTAACCGGTTGGCACAGACCTAGGAGCTTTTGCTCCTATGGTCCCGACATACCGGATTCAAGACATCTGACGTCTAGGGAAAAAAAAGTATGTCTAGAAGGACATCGGGTTTTATGTCTAAAACGTAGACATGGTAGGTTTAGACATACCGAACTGCATATGTCTCAAAACAGACATGGTTGAGGCATAATTGAGACATAGTCGAAGACATAGTTGAGACATGGTTGAGAAATTACGAAGTATTGAGTTTTAGTGGCTTTTGGTTTTCAGTTTTAGAGGAAGGTGTAGAAAAAAGTTCAGGAAGACGAGACAAACTGCGAGTGAGTTGAAAAGCGGTGTTTGTGTAGAGACAAAGAAACAGCTTGTGATTCGAAAATGGATGGTTGCGGAAAGATCAAGACAGTGATTTATTTGCAATAAACGATTTATTCATGTGGCAACAAGAGCGAACCGGGAACAAATCAATTACTGAGATAGGACAGGCATAACTGAGATCGAACAGGCATACAACAGTGAAGCAACAACAGCACAAATGGTCAGACGACAGTTGCACAGATCACTGTTGTAAAGCAGCACTTATCACTTTTTGCCACAGCGAAGCGCTTAGGACAAAGGTTAAGACAAAAAACATAAACAGAAGGTGGCGACATCGCCAAAAACACAGCAAAGACAGAGTCAACTGGCCCAAAAAGCACAACCCATCATCGTAGTACAGAAGAGAGACAGGCCAGGTGGCCAAAAAGTCACAACCGGTAGCAGTACAGAACACAGCCAGGCAATGTGGGTAAAAGAACCACAGCCAAGTTGAAGAGATCAATCAGCGGATGGGTTTGCAGGAGAGGGTGCGTGCCTTAGACCGGTAGCGTTTTGCGTGGAGACTCTCATCCCACCAGGTAAAGTCACCGGGAATTGAATGGAACCGGGCCCAGCAGGTGCCTAAAAGCTTTAGAATGTAGAAATTTCAGCAGACATTAGGGCGTTAGACAACGGGGCATACCCAAGCAGAGCGGTCTTTTGCAGAGCCAGCATGTGAACGCCGTCTTACACTCATTCTGGTGGCAGATGCAGCGATGCTGTTTGGTCATCCTGCAGGGGATATGCGCCTTAGACAGACTTAGACGCACGGCGTTTATCTCATAGTCTGAGGGTCCATCAGGGTTGGCGCCTTTCTGCAGAATGGGCGCAATTCGAGGCAGCAGGGCCTGCAGCATTGCTTTGGTCGGGAACTGGGGACTGACATTGGCCGTAGGACCCGCCGAGATCGAGGTAGCCATTTGCACAATGCCCGTGAGGGCCATCATGCGGAAATCTCGCATCCTCAGATGCGCAGAGAGCGGTGGGTCGCGCGACTCCATGTACAAGATGTACGCGTTCAGAAACACGATGTCCATTGTCTATAGGAAAACAATTAGCTACAGCTCGCTTTAGTTGCTATGGGCGCTTTACCTGGAACAGGATGTGCATGTACCATCGGGGTGACTTTATGTGGTATGCTGTTGCTTGGATGCGCTGGTCAGACAGGTCAACCCCTCTGAAAAATGCTATTCAACATCTGCACAGACAAGAAGCGATTCACTCGCGCACCCCATGCCTTTGTTATAGACATCGATCAAGAGCGGCATTGGCAGGTTGTGGACGCCCAGCCATTCCCCGTTTGCGCCCTCAATCGACCGGTTGCAGACTGTCATCTCCGATCGCCCGAATGGAATTGTTGAGAGGATGGTCACCAGGCCGGAATCCAACCAAGTGCAGAGTGTGAGGGGACCAGAGTGCAAAAACTTGGCGTCACCTGTAAGTCTGAATTTGTTTCCAAATGAGACATGGAGATCGTTTACCGCGCAGCATTTTCAGGCACAAGCCACTCTCGGGGTCAGGTTTCAAGTGTCGGTCATTGCAAAGCGCCTTGGGCACACCGCGACTGCGCCGAATTGTCCCAACACACATCACGCCGAACCTATACAAGTACTGCAGCAGGCCGATGGTAGTCTAAAATTTGCTCTAGACATTTGGTTGTGAAGACTTTCAGAAAACAGTTTACATAGTAGTTATCGGTACAGAGCAGGTGCCAGTATCCAAGCAAGGTTTTTTTAGCCTCCGGACAATTTTCGTAAGTTAGGAGTGCCACAACCTCGCCGCCTGTGGGCCCCAACGACTCAGTTTGACTCCACTTCTGCTTGCAGAAGACAGTGAAGTTCAGGATGTATCCAGTACGACTCTCTGACAGGCAAAAGAACTTGATACCTGTGTTTTGAAAGATGTTTAGTATGATTGTAGTTGCTATGGGTTCTGTAGCTCACCAGTGGGAATCGGTTTGTGTGGAATAGTGCAGACGTAGGGGAACTTGCCCAGGAACAGTACCCTGTAACATTTAAGACATGAGGGTTTAAATTAGACTGATTAGCAAAGTTACATCATTTCATCGATGGACACGGTGCGGTCTGCATTGTAGTATCTGGCGAACTGCCGCACAGTGGTGGCGCAGAGCTCATGCACTTTCCATAGTTTTTTGTAGTTGCGCGACGTGGGGTCACCGATTCCTCCAGCCTTCGTGCACTCACTGTTCTTCACCAGGCGTGAAGCGACCAACGTTTGAGCGAACCGAAAACTGAAATTGGAAGAACGATTTACACACACAGAAACGTCTAGGAGAGATAGTCACCCGACAAACAGGTCCTTGCACCACTGACTCCCGATCATTTCAGACGTTGACCAGGGTGCCCGCAAGTTTTTGGGCGGGGCCAGGCCAAAGTACATTTTCACCGCCCACCACTTCAGAGCAGAGTCTTCGGTCAAATCTCGCCAGCTGCCTTTCGGCAGGTCACCGTACAAGGCACGACCATTTTCGTTTGTGTGCTTGAGCCAGTTCAGTATCTAAAGAGAGCATTTAGACATTGCGCATCTGGTATAAACATACTTGTTCTCCGCCAAGTTTCAGCACCAACGTTGCTGGACTGTCTTTACTAAGATCAACCGTCGGCCCTGGTTGCGGGATTTCACATCGCGGCGGGTCCTCCTGGACGAAGTGTTCCTGCCAATTCATTTCTGTGTCACTCCCAACTCCCTCTGAGTTGGATCCCCATGTCCACCGTCCCAATCTGCCTGTTGTCTGACGTTTGCCTGCCTGCTGCTTTGCTGGCTGTTTTCGTTTTCTTTTGCGGCACTCGGCATCCTTGTCACCTTCATTGACTGGTTGGCAGTTCTCGGTTTCACTGTCATCACTTGGCTTGTCAGCCTGCGGGTCATAGTCTGAGTCTGCAGGATCTTCTGCCGTGTCGTCCTCGAGACAGAACGAATCCTCGTCCGAATCATAACCTTTTAGCTCAATCGCTCTTGCGGCTTGCAGTTCTGCTAATAACTGCTCATCAACCGTACAGGGCTGGCCTTCGGCATAGGCCATTCGGACAGAAGTTCATACCTTCAGAGCAAGACCTCCTGCCACAACGGAAAATTGATAAAAGACATTCCAGAGACCTTGAAGTAGGCTGTGGCGCCAGCATGAAAACGCTTAGCTTTAGGAAATCAACTGAACTCCACTTCTAATTTTACTAGCAGTCAGACAATGTTCCAGAACACGAGTTTTTATGTACAAGCGTCATTCCAGAACACAAGTTTTTTTGTACAAGCCTCATTCCAGAACACACGAGTTTTTTTTCATACACGCATCACAACCATTTCTTCTCCTGGGAAGGCATTTTAGTAGCGCCCTTACTGCGGTCGGGTTGGGCGGATCTGCGCAAAGTATTTTCAGCTTTCTTCAGCCAGCACTAAACACTCCATTCACTTTACATGCACAATGTCTGTATACTTAAGTCTCACCAGGCCGATTCTAGAGCAGTAGTACTGGTGGGAGTTGATTTCAGGCATGTCGTTGAACGACAGCATTTCCGCCTGGGTTAGAAACGTGTAGTGAATGAGGTGGCTGTTCTCCTTGGCCCAGTGCATGAAGGCCTCATAGTCCTTGCATGTCCTAATTGCTCGAATCGCCTCGTTCAGGCTGTCCAGAACTGGAAAGACATTATAGTAATTAGACATTGGGACTGAGCAGATAGTGATACCCTCCTCGATGCGCAGCAGTCCCCTGGTGCATGCCACCTTCAGAAGGCTGGCAATGAATCCTCCATAGTGGTTGAAGTATGTGTTGAGGCCCCGACGGCCTTTCTGAGACCGCCAGTGGTTGACGGCGGCCACCTGGGTCTCTTGGTCAAACCACTGCACACAGCCTGCGTCTGCGGTGGTCCTGATGTTTGGCAGTTTGAAGGTTAAGTCATTGCCGTGTGGGGTGGCCGGGGCGAGGTAGGTTGCTTTTGGACTCATGTCGATCACCTTGGATCGACTGGCGCGCTTCCTCTTCGCCGTACCTAGACCTATTTCTTTTACAAATTTTAAATTGAAGTCGTAGTTAGTAGTCTCCAAAAATCGCCAAAAATAATTAGTAGTCTTACTTAGTAGTCTCAAAATTTCTTGATTCTGAATTATGTAGTCGTAGTTAGTAGTCAATTTGTAGTCAGCAAAATTTTGAATAAAATTACCAAATTTTTAGGTTTAGGATATAAAACAGTGAACCAGACAAGGGAGAGGTGGACATTTAAGGCTCAATTAACAAAAATCCACCGATAAAATGACACCATTTCCGTTTCTAAATGGTTAGTGTGCCTGATATGACCAAATAAATTCGAGAAATTGCTGACTACTACTTCACAAATTCAAAAGGTATTTTGTAGTCAATTTGTAGTCACTAAATCTATAGTCGTAGTCAATTTGTAGTCTTGATGACGTCATAAAACCCCAAAAATTAGTAGTTAGTAGTCACAACAAAATAGGTCTAGCCATACCTGGTGTCTTCCCTTCTCGTTCTTCCTCCTCCTGATCATCTCCGAACTCATCTTCGTCATCTTCGACATCGATGACCTAAGAGAAACCTGTTAAATGTTTGGTTGCTAACCGATGTCTCACCAGTTTCTTCTCAGAGCTCGACTCATCATCCTTCTCATCTATCAGCACTTTTTTGCGTGGAGGCTCGCTGGCCTTGCCACGTTTGGTTGGCTTGGAGGTGGACTGTTTGCAGGGCGTCTCTTCAGTTGGTTTCAGAGGGGTCTCCAGTTTTGCCTTAGTCTTGGCCGGTGGCAATTTCACCTTCATTGCCTGCTTATTCTTGCCCTTGGGCGACTTAGCCGTGCTGACTTGCGTGTCCTCTGGTGACTTCTGGGCGGTGCAGGAATCTGAAAGTTGTCATGACAGTTGAGATCATGACTAGACATGATGCGTAAGCAAATGAAAAATGCAGTGCGAAAAAAACAGACAGTGGTCGGGGGGAGCGAGCAACATGGCAATTGTTAATTAAAGCATTCCATTAAAGCAAGACAAGAACTCTAACACACGCCCAACAAACCTCGTCTCAATGTTTTGTTCAATAGCCACATTTTCACTGGGGAAAGCACCAAATTTTGTTTCGATCTGGTTCTATGGGCTACACCTGAGACATTGGGTATTAAGACATTAGAAATTTTGAGAAAACAGGGCCTCACCTCCGGTTGAACCTCTGAACGACTCAGTGGCGGGCGTATCACCATACAGTCTGTAGACTGGGTCAAACGAAGCAAGGCTGGGCTCCTCTCTCTGGTGTATGAAGTGGTCAATGTCCTTAGCACTTGCGGATGCCAGTTCCATGTACCCGGAGCGCTTGCTTTTCAGAACTAAAACGACATGGATGCGCCACCCATGCCTCACATTCCCTAGATTTTTTTACCTGGGGTTGGACTCTGCATGGATACGTCACTGTCGCGCGACCTGTTGATCGCCGCTTGCGAAAGCAATGGGTTGCGCTGACTGCCCTCGCCTTGCGTGAGAATGTTCTGAATCTCGGCATCTGGGAGGCCTGGCGGTGTGTGTTGTTGCTGCACCTCTGCTTGGGCGGTAGGCAGCAGTACTTTGGCACCACCCTCAACCATTTGCGTTGCCAGCTCTCTGGCGATCGCATCTGCCACCTAAATGCCCAATGTCTGATTTGTTCGCCAGTCGTTTAAGAGCAAGACTCACATGGGCCAGGTTGATGTTCACCTTGGGAGGGTTGGCCATCAGTCCGACCAGCCTGTCAATCGCGTTGCGCAAATCGGCGCGCAGCTGTGCGGATGTGTGTGCCTCACCCACAACGGCCCCTGACGCGCGGACAATGTCATCGGTCCCTTTGTGCATAGCCGCCTTCACCTCCAGCAGCTTCTCCATTGACTCCTTGTCAGTCTCCTTAATCAGCCGAATTCCAGCCGCTTGCTCAGAGATGTCCTTCACGAATGCTCGCACAACATCCAACGCTTCCTGAAAACAGCGTTTTTTTGTAGCACAAAGTAATTATAGCCTCAATGTCTTACCTTGAGGGCCAGGCGGTTTGCCTCATCCTCCTCTGCCTTCTTGCCAATCTCAAGCAGTTGACGCGATTCCGCACTCGTTGACGGCTCCGCGCTGTCTCCTTGTGGCTCCACCTGATCAGGCTGTGGAGTGCTACGCTCTTCCGAGATGAAGCTCAGAATGTTCTCCAGAGTGGCGTTGATGTTGTTGTATGCATCTGCCACCCTTTTCTTAGCCATAGGGCTTTCCTCTTCCTGGAGCTTCATCAGCTTCTGATCAATCCTGTCGAGTGTGTTTGAGAGGCCCTCCGAAGGCTTCAGTGCCACTCCAAGTGCCGCTGACACGCCGGCTTCAGTGGCTTTTTGCAGAGACTTAAGCATCTTCTCCTCCAGGCTCGTTTTCAGGGTGCTCGAGAACCCCTCGACACATGTCTCAAAGACATCAGGCATCACCTCCAGCAAAGCAGGCTTGGCCGATTTGCGCAATTGGGTTGAGATGGCATCCTTCAGGCGAGTCACCAGTCCTTCCTCGATCTCCCTGGCTTTCTCTGGCAGGCTGGCAACCTTCTCTAGAATCTCCTTGCTGGGCTGCTGCGTCTGTATTCCACTGACCTTCTCAGCCAGGGTGTCCATCTTGTGAGATAACTCACGAAGGGCCTCAGCAACCTAGAAAATCGGCATGGTTATTTATCAGATTGCCAATTTCTCCTACCTCTGACTGCATGGTGTTGACCTGGCTGGGTGCACCACCAGCGTTGCCATGCCCCCCATCTCCACCTGTGCCCCCATCTCCACCTGTGCCCCCATCTCCACCTGTGCCCCCGTCTCCACCTGTGCCCCCATCTCCGCCATCTCCTGTGTCATGATTGCCGCACTCAGCCTGACCATCATCTTTGCTGTTTCCCATGTCGAATGGCTGTTTGCTGCTGCTTCCGTCTTGACCGGGCATTGGGAGCTCCAGATCGGTGGGTGGAACTGGTGTGTTGTTCATGGTGGCGCTCCTCACAGTGGGTGTTGAGAACGGGCTGGGGCCGCGCAGTGGAGTTGATTGGCCGGACATGCACTGCAAGAGGCTTGCCGGGTACGAACTGGTGCTGTCAGTGATGTCAGACTGTGTCCCTGCCGCGACAGTTTCTATCGACTCCTCCAAACGCGACAGCCTTTGCGTGTCTGTCTTGATGTTTTTGATTTTGCGCCTGGACTGGGACTGGCCTTGGGGTGTCTGTGAGTACCCGCCACCAACGACGATGTCCAACAAATGAGGATAGGTGTCGATGGGGTGCAAATCCTCATCGAAGAACACGATGAACTTCTCTTTATTGAAAGTCGTGTAGGGCTCCAGTGCAGTACCATTTCTGTCACATGGGTACCCCCAGTGGGCATGCATTTTTCCAGCGTTGTGAACGACCCTGACCAAACCGTAATCCTGCATCCCATAGAAATCGCACTTGAACACTGGGACGATGGTACCCAGCGGGATCTGTTCGATTTTGATGTCTTTGGCCTGTGTCCAGCCCTTGACCGGGTGCCGAGAGGCATGACCCTAAAAACGGGTTTTGTTTCGGTAATACATGCAATAGGTCATTCACCAAAGGGGGGAGGGGCGGTTGGGTACTAAAAAAATCACCAAAAATCGCTAATTTGGGCTGAAATACAGCTAAAAAGTGCTGTTTTGCAGGCGATTTTGGCAATTTTTGTGTCAAAATTGTAAAAAATTGCAAAACTTTGCTCAAAAATTTACTTGCCAGAAAAATCGCAGGGGGTCGGTGAAAGCATCTCGGGGGAGGTCCCCATCTGGGGGGTCTGGCCTAAGTCGGGGGGGGGGCAGACTCCCCTAACCCTTGTTACATGTATGGTTTCACTGTCTAAAATTAGTATACAGACTCTCCCAGCCACTCTGACTACCACCCAGCGTTTGATTAACTGCACTAAAAACAGTAGGTAGAGAACCGAATCACCTGCTTGGCGTTCGCCATGTTCTCTGTCAACTGTTTGGGCTTTGGCGGTTCTTTCATGCCATCCTGTCTGGCGATGACACACTGCACTTCCCAGTCAAAGCTGTCTCTGCCAAATCGCGCGAACTCCTGGTTGACAGCTCGTGGTTCTGGGTTCATCCACAGCAATCTACTGCGTGGATACCAGATGGAGCCTGACTCCATGTCACCCTTCTCCAGCAGCTTGACCTATAGTGTTACAGACATGAGGCACTAGACATTAGTCGATCGGATGGATTTACCTTATAGCACACTTCACCAACCTCCCGCAGCAGGCGAAAATCCCCGCGCTCTTGGAGCGTACACTTGAACAAGCGGAATGAGGCCTCATTCCGCTTCACCTTCTGCCGTTCTTCACCCCAAACGTTCATTCCATAGGTGAGCAGGTAGGTCCGTTTGTCAGCGAAGTTGTGCTCATCACCCTTTGCGACCGGGGCATCAATCAGCACTAACTCATCTCCCCAACCTCCGAAATAGGAGTCGTACTGACGAGTAAACCCTCGGACCTTGTTGGGGAAGGCGAAATACTAAAAATATCAATCCTTTTTGAATGTCTGCATTATGGTCTGATGTCTAACTGTTACCTGGATCTGACCGCTGATTGTGACAGGGTAGACGTCACCTCGAAGCAGCATTGTCCGATTAGGCAATGGCTCATGCGGACGCGACAGGAGGCTTGAGATCGTGCTGGCGGCCAATGGAGGTTCTGCAGGCTTTTCCCGTTGCGGCACGACCTGCTCTGCTGTCTCCATGTCTAAAAAGCATTGCAATACAGCTAACTTCAATTACGCCTAACACGCTTCCTACCTTGTGGCGATGGCTCTGGCGCCTTGAACACTGGCTGAGCCTGCTCTCCGTTTCCTCTATAACCATGCGCAACGTCTTCCGTTTCAGCGTTGCCATTCTGCCCAACTGCCTCAACAGCTCCTGCGGTCACAGTGGTGGTATCAGTAGACTTGATTAGCTTGGCCACAATGGCCTCAACGGCACCTGAAGCGACACAGAAAATTATTGACTGGTAGATACAACTACTAGACATGTGGTATTTCTACATTTACTAGACAATAGGGTAAAAAGTGTTGCCAGAAAAACCTGAAAACTAACCGTTCAGCTCTGACATAGCGACAGATCACGACAGAAGACAGATGCACCGGGAGTCAAGATCTGTGTAAGATGGAAGATGTCAAGATGTATCTAAAAAAACTGCACATACACACCTTTCCTCATGTCTTATGCCCTTATGTCTGGGGCTTTATAGACATCGTCATCTGGGTAATTTAACAAGTCCTCACCTAGAGAAGAAGCAATGATGACTCTTTGTGGTCACTGTTGCACACAAACGGCAGGAAATTCTGAAATAATAATTAATCAAATCCCAGTTATACTCGTTTTCCTTTTCAATAATCATCTTCCTCCCACTAATAATTTATTTATACTACTTTGTAGACATCGTCGTCTGCCTAATTTAACAAGTCCTCACCTAGACAAGATGCACTGATGACTCTCCGTGGTCACCGTAGCAGACCAACGACAGGAAATTCTGAAATAATAATTAATCAAATCACAGTTATACTCGTTTTCCTTTTTCAATAATCATCTTCTTCCCACTAATTATTTATACTACTTTGTAGACATCCTCTTCCTCATGTCTTATGCCCTTATGTCTAGGGCTTTATTATAGACATCGTCGTCTGGGTAATTTAACAAGTCCTCACCTGGAGAAGAAGCACCGACGACTCTCTGTGGCCACCGTATCGCATCGACGCCAGGAAATTCTGAAATAATAATTAATCAAATCTCAGTTATACTCGTTTTCCTTTTTCAATAATCACCATCATCATCATCTCCTACTAATTATTTATTTTTTGCTCACCTGACTGCTAAATCAACTTGAACGCAGCAAGCGGATCAATTGAAGGAGAGCACAGAGCTAGCAAGCTTTAAAACACAACAGTCAGACGACGACAAACAGCTGAATTGACACTAACAGCTAATCAACCGAAGCCAAGTGCTTATTTACTCTTCCACATCCGAAAGCAAAAAAAGCAAAAATCATGTCTACCGTACCCCACACATGGCGCCAAGTTGACGAACGGCGCACCAGCGTGCAGACAGATGGTGTCAAAGATAAAAAATAGACAGAAGCCCAAGGGACTCAAATGCCAAGACTGAAATTGCAGCATCATACGTGAATCCCGTCACAAAGGCAATTTGACCTTGCCACCCGCCGTGTCCGAACAACTAGTTTCGATTGTGAAATCATGGCGCTTTTATTTCGAAATACAAATGGACAAAGTGCACCATTCTAATTGTCAACGTTTCTATTCCAAAACTCAACAAGGACGTATAGGCCAGCTTGAGTCGGTTTCGCAGAAATAGAATCAGCGGCAAACTTTCCCGCACAGAGAACTTCTATCAGCAGTCACTCCAATCTTTTTAGTCCATTTTCGAGTCCAATGGGCGCCGGCCAGGAAAGCCCATTTCCAATAGGCGCCGACCAGTAAAGCCCATTTCCAATGGGCGCCAGCCAGGAAAGCCCATTTCCAATGGGCGCCAGCCAGGAAAGCCCATTTCCAATATGCGCCGACCAGGAAAGCCCATTTCCAATAGGCGCCGGCCAGGAAGGCCCATTTCCAATTGGGGGCCGGAGCTGGAACAGGGAATTGGGGGTGAGGAATGAACGGCGAGTGGCAACTGCCGGCTTGCCTTTGGTTGGCGGCTAAAGGGGGGATCGGGAATGGGGGGTTGCCGAGGAGCCGGCGCTCGGAATGCAAGAAACTTGGAGACTGCACCGGCCTCCTAGCCGGCGGACAATGCAAGGTCAAGCCAACACCTATACTGCATTTAATGGCTTCCAGTTTTGACGGCTGTCCGACGATCGTTGAGTGACGGCTAGCCGACAATGCAAGGTCAAGCTGTTGCCCGTACTCTGTCTTAAATCGCACCCATTTTTGACATCTGTCTGCCACCTTTCAACAAATTTCTACCACGTCTGATTCACAAACAATTAAAGACATTGACAGACCGGTGTCGGCGGTCATCGTGCCCAGAAACTGACTGAAGTGTAACACTGTTAGATCAGCTTGCATAAATAAGGTTACACATTGTTACTTTGTGTATCTACTCTGCTTTATACCTTTATTTATCACACAAAACGCCTCAAATTGTTTGCTTTTGCAATCTTTGCATAACACCTTTTGTCTGTGTTATGTCTTCGTTATGTCTTCGTTTTCCTCCCTTATGTCTGCGTTATGTCTTAAGGACATGGAATTTCACGATATTTTATTTCACATGCAATCACGATTCCGCACTGTTATTCTGAGAGATACCCCATCTGTGTCTATTGTTTTGCAACGGCATCGCTCTGCGCTCTCTCCTGGTCGCTCTGACATTGACCCAAAAAATGAAATTTCACGATGTCTAAGGTGTGCCCGCATATCTTGAATAGACGTAAGGAGAAGGACATCTGCCGTGGACTAGACTCTGGGTTTTTCTAGACATGCACAGGAGTGGTCTGTGTCAACCGGCTAAGGGACACACATACGTACACACATAATATACATACCATAGCTTAGTGCTTTTTGTGCTTGCACTGTATGATGTATTGCTATGTGTCTCAATTCTCCCTCCCAGCGTACACGTTCAAGCAATGAACTCCCAACTTGGTGCGCAATCGTTCAAAGGGGGCACGAGAGAGAGACTTGGTGAGCAAATCGGCAATCATGTCTTCAGTGGGACAATGTTGCAGGCGAATGGTTCCATTTGCCACTTCATCACGTATAAAGTGAAACGAATTAGCGATGTGTTTCTGTCGCGCGTGAAATACGGGATTTTTGCACATGGCGATAGCTGGTAGACAATCCCCATAAAGCTTCACAGAGGAAATATCTACTTTCATTTCCTCGAAGAGATTCTTTAGGAATAAAGCTTCTCTGGCTGCTTGGCTTGCTGCGACATATTCTGCATTCGATGTAGAAACAGCAACAGATTTCTGCTTCACACTTGACCATGAAATTGGTCCGCCTGCGAGAAAGAAGACATAGCCACTCGTCGATTTCGAGTCATCCCGGTCTGAGTTGTAGGACGCATCCGAGTAACCAAACAGGTCAAATGAACTCGGATAGTAGGTGATGCCGAAGTTCTTCGTATCGCGCAGATATCGAATAATTCGTAACAGAGCTGTCCAGTGAGTGGTCGTAGGAGCCGAACTGAACTTGGCACAGACGTTTACGGCATGCTGGATGTCAGGTCTTGACCCGAGTGCAATGTACAGGAGACTTCCTACTCCTGACAGGTACCGTTTCTGGTCGCACCGTTGGCTTCCATCTTCCTTCTGGAGTACCACATTGGGGTCGGCAGGGGTGGCGACTTTCCGCTCTCCAGTAATGTCGAACCTTTTTACTAATTCTTCGACATACTTTTCTTGGCTGAGTGTTACTGAATTATCGACGTTTTTCTTCACGGCAATTCCGAGAATGTAGTGAAGTTCGTTCATGTCAACCATCTTGAATCGATTCGATAATTCGGCTTTGATGTTCTTCATCTCTTCGTTCGTTTCCGTGATGACAGTCAGGTCATCAACATATACCATAACGATGGCTAGAGGGTTGAAACGAACAAACACGCATGTGTCCGATAGGCATTGATGAAATCCGATAGATTTCAGGTACTGAACGAAAAGTTGATTCCAGCACCGCGGTGCTTGCTTTATTCCATACAGCGAACGTCGTAGGTGGCACACTTTGCTTTCCTCTCCTAGCTTTTCGTACCCAGGTGGCTGTTGGACATAAATATCCTCTTCAACTTTTCCGTTCAAAAACGCTGTCGAGATGTCCATTTGATGGACCAGCAGGTCTTTGACACAGCAAAGGCAAGCACTGTCCGCAACGTGCTTAGTCGGAGCGTCGGACTGAAGGTTTCAAAGTAGTCGAAACCCGGGACTTGACTGAAACCTTTCGCGACCAAGCGTGCTTTAAACTTGTCCAGACTTCCGTCCGAGTTATACTTCTTTCGAAAAACCCACTTCGATCCGATGATCTTCCGTTCGGGAGGTGGATCTACGAGTTCCCATGTTTTCATTTCCAGTAACGATTCGTACTCCTTGTCAGCCGCTTTCTTCCACTCATGGCCATCAGCGCTGTTTAGGGCTTCTGTAATCGTAACTGGATCGGGAGCATACGCGACATGAAACAGGTGATCCACGCTTTCAGCTTCAGTTGACAATAGACGAATGAGCTCTTCTTGCACCATGGCGTTTCTGTCGAGCTCTGCCATTTCGTCTTCAGTGGCCCAGTCCCCTAAACGATTTGGTTCCTTTCGGACGCGTGTCGGATATCGTTTTTCCATTGGTTCTGGCCGGACTTCCAGTTCGATTGGTTCAACTGGTGGTTCTGGTTCTTCTACAGTTGGATTGGGTTCTTGAGGGTTCTCCGTATTCTCTGGCTGCGGCATTTGCACCAGTACAGGCTTTCTCCTCCAATCCCAACTTCCGTTTCTTCGCTATTCAACGAATTTCGATCCAACGTGAAATGCTCTTCGGTGAATGTCACATCCCCTGTTGTGGTGATCTTCTTTGATCCGGGGTCCATGAGACGATACCCTTTAGCATTTTGCGCGTAGCCAACAAACACCAGCTTCACTGTTTTGGCTTCAAACTTCGCCGAACTCGTCTTTACTGCATAGGCGTCGCATCCCCAGATACGTAGGTGCTTCACGGATGGAACTCGACCATACCAGCGCTCATAGGGCGATACGTACTTATTCACTATCTTTGCAGGAAGACGATTCCGAATGTATGCAGCCGTGACCACAACTTCAGCCCAATACTGTCGACCCTTGTTCGCATGACGCAACATAGCGATGCTCATCACCTGCAAGGTCCGATTCATTCGCTCCGCAATTCCATTTTGCTGGGGAGTATAGGGCGTTGTGACTTCATGTCTGATTCCATGGCTGTTGCAGAATTCGTTGAATTGCCTGTTTATGAACTCTCCACCGTTGTCCGTTCGATAGCGCTTCAATTTCTTTCCCGTCTGGTTGGTGACAAGCTGATACCAAACTTCAAACTTTTCGAAAACTTCTGATTTGGCCTTCATTGGGTAGACCCAAACCATGCGACTGTAGTCGTCTGTAAACGTGACAAAGTACTTCGCTCCACTAAAGCTTGGCTGCGAAATGGGACCGCACACGTCGCTGTGTACTAGTTCGAGCACTTTTGTGGTCGACACTTCCACTAGCTTCTTGTGTGGCAACTTGGTCGATTTCGCTTCAATACAGCCCTCACACGTAGGTAGACGAGCGTTCGTTGTCACTTTACAGTCGATTCCTGCAACTAGTTGCTTCTGGACGGCATCTTTGAGTCTTTCTTCCCCGACATGGCCTAGGCGGTGATGCCACAACGTAAACGGATTTTCTTGTGCAACCATCGCCTTCAGTCGATCGGCCAAATTCAGTTCAGACGTTTTCTCCGGTACCACTGCTTCACCTTGCAAGACGTATTCCTTGTTTCCGATGTCTTTCGCCTGACCGATCTCTTCTCCTTTCGAGTTGTAGATGTGACAGGTGTCGGAATACTGAGGAAACCAAAAGCTACAGCCACGGTTTTGTCCACGACGTACGCTAAGGAGGTTTGTCTGCGATGTTGGTATGTGCAATGTGTCGTGTAATGTAACATTTCTGTAAACACCGTTAACATTCATAGCAACGTGTACACGACCTATACCAAGAGCCTCAGCTGCACTACCATCAACCAGAATTACCCTATGGGGCTTCGCAAACGTCAAATACTCACTAAACAAAGTACTATCATTGACTACATGTTTTGTTGCCCCAGAATCGATAATAAAGTCATTACTTGACACCTTCGTTGGTTTCATGACTTTCACGGCCTCCTGCACCCTCAGTGCTGCATCGTCGCCTTCACCGTCTGACTCGTCAGCAATTTTCTTGGCCTTTCCCGTGACATTCCTTCGTTTCTGTTTGCCTGGTGCTCCTGGTGCTTTCTTCGGATCCTTTGGCTTCGGGCATGCACTGTAGTAGTGGCCTGCTGCGCCACAGTTGAAGCAGGTCCTAGTCTGGCCCGAGAAACCACTAGAACTACTACCCTTCGGCTTCTGACCAACGTACATGGCTCTCGCTGTAGGGGTTTCTATTCCGGTTCCCAGCCGCTGCTCCTCACTGCGCAACGCTTCGTGCAAGTCCGCCCACGCTAACAGTTCACCCTTCGCTCGATAGACCTGCGCAATCGTTGTGTACGGGGGCAAAAGTCCGTTCATACAAATAGTCAACTTCAACTGGTCGTCGACATTGTATCTCAGATCAGCCAACTTGCTAACCTGTTCCGAAATTGCCCGAAAGTACTCATCAATCGATTGACCCTCCTGCTGCCGAATGTTAATCAACTGCAACAACGTGTCCATTTTGTTCGAGACGGTCGGTCGGTCGAAATACGTCACCAGAGCATCCCACTGCTGGCGCACCGTTTCAAGATTCGGACCCGAATATACCGTGAACAGGGACGATTCAATCATGTTGTTGAAAATATTTCCGATCTGAGCACAGTCAGTGTCGAAATCTTCCACATCTTCGGCTTCTGCAGGTTCTTCAGGGGGCTCGCCAACGACAGGTCTCACTCGAGTGCCATCAAGGATCTTGTACAATTTCAAGGCTTTAAAATAAGTCACCATCATGGCTTTCCATTTGGGCCAGTTGTCCTCGCCTCGCAACTTTCCAAAATTTGGCATACGATCCATTTCTTCTGAAGTCCTTTGGACTTCTAATCGCTGTTGGAATAAATTGGTTGACGCTCAGAGAAATGTTCTTGTAACCAAAGTTTTATAGCCGCTTCGTAGGCGTACATACAACAGGCTCTCAGCCGAGCAAAACGTAGAGAGGCAACAGGCAGCCTAGACGCTATCGTAAAAGGAAAAAAAAGAAAAAAAAAACAGCTGCGCCAACGACAACGAGCCTACTTGGCCAAGCATCAAAGCAAACCTATTAGATGGCGGCAGAGTGCCGGTACATAGTTTAGGCCTACACACTAAGGGACACACATACGTACACACATAATATACATACCATAGCTTAGTGCTTTTTGTGCTTGCACTGTACGATGTATTGCTATGTGTCTCAATATCCGTATCCTAATTCGTCAGCCTGCCTGTACTACAATCGCACTAAATATGAATTTGAGAGACTCATCTGCTGCTGCAACACCACCAGCAACTGCAACAGCATTTGGGGTAAGCACTGGAAACCGACCAACACCACCACCACCATCAGCACCAAGCCCACCAAGCCCACCAAAAGCACCACCAAGAAAGCCAAGAAGGACAAGGAGCATGAGCAAACCACCGCCAGTACCACAACCGCCCCACCCGCCAAGAAAGACGCCCCGCCCGCCAAGAAAGACGCCCCCCGCCTGTGAAGAGTGCGTGGACGTTGCTGCTGTTGTGGGTCTGCACTGCCCTGCCACTGATCTCATTCTCTCACTAACTCTCTTTCTTACTCGTCTTCTATTCTCTGCTGATTTGACTTAATAAACAAACTCTTAGAGCTAGTGTTGTTAGGCTCTTTTTTTAAAAAAAGCTCTTTTTGAAGGCCGATTTCGAAAATTTTTTATTTTATTCACAGTATGGAAATTTTGTGGGGAAATCGCTAAATTTAGTCTCAGATATACAGGGTGTGCCAAAAAAAAACAACCCAGCAGAGTTTTTGCTGTAGCAACCGCAAATCTCAACCGATTTGAATGAATCCTTCTTTAAATGAAAGATAAATAAATTCTTGAAAGATTGATGTAACGTTTATTAAGATAGCCTGCTTAGTTCCTGAGATATTTGCCCTCAAAGTCGAAACAGAGATTTTGGCAGTGAACAAGAGTGATAAACACAACCCAGCAGATTGTTTACTTTTGCAACCATGAATCTTAACCGATTTGAATAAATCCTTTTTTGAATGAAAGATTGATAAATTCTCCAAAAATTGGTGTAATTTTTATTGAGATTCACTGCTTAGTTCTTGAGATATTTGCCCTCAAAGTCAGAAACAGATTTTGGCAAAGAACAAGAGCGATTCCGTTGCACTTCATAATAAAGCAGATTCCTACTGCTGGGGGCTAATGACACTTTACTGTTGAAGTGAACCGAGTTTATGTGTCACCAGTAAAGCCTCCAATAGCCCTCAGCAGTAGCAGGAATCCGTTTTATTACGAAGTGCAGCGGAAAAATAAAAATTCCCTCTTGTTCACTGCCAAAATCACAGTTTTGACTTTGAGAGTGAATATCTCAGGAACTAAGCAGAGCACATTAATAAACGTTACATCAGTCTTTCAAGAATTTATTTATCTTTCATTTAAAAAAGGATTCGTTCAAATCGGTTGAGATTTGCGGTTGCTACAGCGAAAAATCTGCTGGGTTGTTTTTTTTTGGCACACCCTGTACATTAGCGGTGCAGTTCTATTCTAAGCCTAAAAATAGGTTTCGAAGGGCAGCAGCCACTCTGTTAGCAATGCTGCAGGTAGAATATCGACT
>JASANB010000040.1:0-25489 GCA_030248155.1 Sabatieria punctata | reverse complement strand
TACGGATGTTGATCAGTTTTGGTCTTCATTTAAATTTGAACTAAATCGAGTAATTGATGAATTTGTGCCCTTGTGTGTTGTTCGATCCAAACAAAACTCCTCCTGGTCTTTCGCTACTCGAAGAGCGCACAAGAGACAAAGGAGGTTGCACGATTTATACAAGAAAAATCGCACTGATGTGCATAAGCAAAACTGGTTAACGGCTGTGCGTGAGGCTAGGAGATTGAAACGTAGAGATGAATTTTTAGCAGAAAATGATATTTTAAAGTCAGGGTCTAGAGATCGCTTCTGGCGATTTGTGAGATCTCGTTTGACCTGTAATACGGAAATTCCTGTACTTGAGACAGATGCTGGCCTTCCGGTCTCTAATTCTAATGAGAAAGCTGAATTATTTAATAGATATTTTGCCTCTGTGTTTAAACTGGACGATGGTATTCCTTTAGTAACTGATAGCTTAGTTGAACCCCCGGTACTGTCTTATGTAAATGTAGATTTAGTAGATGTAGTAACTCATTTGTCACGGCTAGCATCTAAGAGATCTGCTGGTCCTGACGAAATACCTCAATTTTTTTTGCGAAAACTTAGTTCAGTTATTGCTTTTCCTCTTGAGCGGATATTTAGCTTTTCATTGGCTTCTCAAAAATTGCCTGATGAATGGAAGGTATCTAAGATAATACCATTACATAAGAAAGGTGCCTTTTCAAGTGTTCGAAATTACAGACCGATCAGTCTGCTTTGTGCTTCCAGTAAGGTACTAGAGTCAATTGTTAGGGAACGTTTGGTAAATTATTTACGGACAAATAATAAGATATCGACAGCGCAACACGGATTTTTGAGTAAGCGTTCTACGGTTACCCAATTACTTTCTTGCCTAAATGATTGGACAAGCATGTTGGATGCCCATCAAGTAGTTGACGTAATATATCTCGATATAGCAAAAGCTTTTGATAGTGTTTCTCATCCAAAGTTGTTATTTAAACTTCGACAAATAGGGGTCTCTGGTACACTCTTAGCATGGTTACACGCCTACCTTGTTGATAGAAAACAATATGTCTACTTGGATGGTAACTCCTCCTCCTTAGAAAATGTCAGTTCTGGTGTTCCCCAGGGCAGTCTGTTAGGCCCTGTTCTCTTTCTAGTTTATATAAATGATCTTGAAAATGTCATACGTTTCTCACATTTGAAGCTTTACGCAGACGACGCAAAGTTGTATTTTGCAACTAACAGGTTTTGCCAAAACGAAGTGCTAAAAGACGATTTACTCCATGTTTATGAGTGGGCTACACAAATGCAATTGGATGTGGCTATCCAAAAATGCTCTGTTTTGCATAGGATACGGTAATGCAAGAACAGAATATCAAATTAGAGAAACTTTGCTACCCGCAGTGGATCAAATCGTTGACCTGGGTGTAGTTGTATCCTCTAATTTAAAGTTCTCTAGGCACTGTCATTATATTGTCACCAAAGCATTTCAGGCCATAAATTTAATTTTTCGGGTTTTTCAATCAAGAAACAGAAATTTTCTTTTGCAAATGTTTTTTGTTTTTGTGAGGTCAAAACTTGAATATGCATCTGAGGTTTGGAGTCCATATTTGTTAGCAGATATTGATTTGGTAGAAAGAGTGCAACGCTCATTTACTCGCCGTTTACCTGGCTTGGAAACTTTAACTTACCCTGAACGTTTGCGGCAGCTAAAGATTAAATCTTTAGAAGAACGCAGAATAATCAGAGACCTGGTAATGGTTTTTAAGATAGTCAGGGGTCTTGCTGATTTGCCTGTTGAGTGCTTGTTTACTTTTTCCACTGAATCTCGTACTAGAGGTCACAGTTTAAAACTTTATCCTAAGCATTTTCGTCTTGATGTGAGCAAAAGCTTCTTCGCACATAGAGTTGTACATATTTGGAATAAATTGCCTTCTGAAATTATTGAGTCACAGTCTTTGGCTCGCTTTCGCGCAAAATTAGAACATGTTGATTTTTCTAAATACATTCGGGGTAGGGCTCTCGAGCCGGAAATCGGCCCAGCTCGCCCTTCGTTCTGACAGAAATGGTGTGCAGGCTTTGTTGTTGAATAAACTTAAACTTAAACTCTCCAGAGAGGTGTTTGATAGAAGTGAATTCCCGGTAGGCACGCACTGTTGACTTTCTGACCTGAAACAGACGTGACAATACCTCTCTGTACTGCTGGTGTGGAGTAGTAGCCCTGTCCACTTGTGTGCTGGCTCTGACCCTTCTAAACGCTTCGGGCCCGAGACGGCTGGTGATGGTGGTGTTCTTCTCATGGTCCGTCATCATTTCCCCAGCCTTCATCTCTTGCTGCTCAACCCAGAGGTCCAGCTCTGAGGTAAAGTCGTCCCAGGTCCTAGACGGCTCATGGCTTCCCAACGGCCAGAATGGAGGCACATCTGGTACAGACCATGGACGGCGGGCAGGCTGGAGTGGAGCTACGTTAGCCATTGGTTCTAGTAGTGTCGCTTGCCTGTAGTACACCCACTAACGGAATTACCACTTGGTTGGAGAATCGGCGTTGCTTCAGCAATCAACCAAATGATTGCGGCGCAGCAGCTGTTTCGTCTGTGGCGATGACTATCGGCGTCCCGGTAGCAGCGCCGTTTGAAATACGGTGCAGGGTCGGCTTGATTGGCGTCCCAGTCAAGGTCTTCCCACGTACGCGAATGCAACACCAAAAGTTGAAAAAGAACCGTACTAAAAAGTACTTTGGAGCCGGCGGTCTTCTTTGTAGCGATGATCGTGTGCTATCTTCAGGTGAGTTACCAACGCTCAACCTATTAGCACTGATGACGACGATCGTATCGTGTGCTATCTTCAGGAGAGTTACCAACGCTCAACCTATTAGCACCTTTGGCGGCGGTGGCGGTGGTCTTCTTAGTGGCGTTGCCGTCCGGTCGAGCTACCAACACTCGACCTTGTAGTGGTGGCAGTGAAATGCACGAGTCCACAACTGAATTGAACACTTGGCGTCGCCAGTGACACGTTGGTGGCTAGTGGTTGTAGGCGCGAGTGTGTGGATCGGCAGTGCACGGTGCCCAGTGTAGTGTAGCGAAGACGGCAAGACCGGCCGGGGTTTTATGTTAACAATAAAGTAACAGGGTAATAGTAGGCACGGCAGACACTAACGCACAGACTCACTAATCTGACAGGGCAGCGCAGTCGGCCGACCTGCCAGTTACGGCTAAAGTCTATTACAACGCAGGGGTGACAGCCAAGGTAAATCACCACTGCATGCGAATACCCAATCACACCTGAAACGTGCTAGCACAACTACAATACGTACGCACTCACACGACATACAGTATAGATCAAAAAAAATGTCCCATCGCTTTTTCGGCCTTCACTCAAACGTTTCGTTCTCAGTCACTTCTTTACCGATTTGGCTCAAATTTTCAGCAAAAATTAACAATATGGTTGGCTAAATATTCTGCAAGTGTGGTGCCAAAATTCCGACTCATACTGGTTTTATGACCCGAAAACTAGGAATGAGGGTGGTCCACGCAAATTTAATTTTTTTCGGTAATACAAGGAGTACAGTCCTGAAACTTGCAGGAATGATTGGTGTTGCTATTGGGCATAACATACTAAGCGGGCAGCCCTGTAGCTCAAAGGGCACTAAAATGGGGGAATTTCAAAAACATGACGAAATATGACTTTTCTTCGTAAAACCGGCAAAATGACGATTCAAAAGATTTTCAATTTTCAAAAAACGCTGCAGGGATGGTTACTATGGTGTGGAACAGAGCTTACATATCAGGTTCATTTATTTGTCGAACTTCCTGCTACAATCTATGTTGATTAACAACAGATTCAGTGCTTTGATTCTAGAAGGTGCAGATTTCTTAACTATGGGATTTTTACTCATGTTTTTGAAATTCCCCCATTTTAGTGCCCTTTGAGCTACAGGGCTGCCCTCTTAGTATGTTATGCCCAATAGCAACACCAATCATTCCTGCAAGTTTCAGGACTGTACTCCTTGTATTACCGAAAAAAAATATATTTGCGTGGACCACCCTCATTCCTAGTTTTCGGGTCATAAAACCAGTATGAGTCGGAATTTTGGCACTAAACTTGCAGAATATTTAGCCAACCATGTTGTTAATTTTTGCTGAAAATTTGAGCCAAATCGGTAAAGAAGTGACTGAGAACGAAACGTTTGAGTGAAGGCCGAAAAAGCGATGGGACATTTTTTTTTATCTATACTGTATATGATCACTGAAAACCCTATTTAGTGATTTGAATTCAGTTCTTAAACCCACCCTGTTTAGGATTTCTAATCAACGTAAAAAAACCCTCTCTAGACTTTCTAACTAGTGCCAACACCCTGTTTAGGAACCTGAAAACCTGTTTAAGTTTCAAAGTAACCTGAAAACCCTAATCAGAGCAGGGCTTAAGAAGAGTAACCGAAAACCCTGTTTAGGGTTGCAAGGCAATCTGAAAGCCCTGTTAACAGTTTCAAAGTATTCAAAGTTTGAAAGTAACCTAAAAACCCTATTTAGGGTTTCAAAGTAACCTGAAACTCTCTTTAGGGTCTCAAAGAAACCTAAAAACCTTGTTTAAGGTTTCAAGGTAAACCTGAAAACCCTGTTTGAGTTTCTATGCAACCTAAAAAAACCCTGTTTTGGGTTTCAAAATAACCTGAAAACAAACCCTGTTTAGGGTTTCTAAGCAACTAAAAACCCTGTTTCGGGGGTTCAAAGTAACCTAAAAACCCAATTTAGGGTTCTAAGCAAACTAAAACGCTTATTTAGGATTTCTAAGGCTTACAAAACCCTGTTTAGGGTTTCAAAGTAACTTAAAAGCCATGATCAGACTTTCTAAGCACTGCTAAAACCCTGTTTTGGTTTCTAGGGTAGGCAGAAACCCAATTTTGTGCTGCAGAATGTGCAGCCTGGGCTAAAATTTTCTTTACTTTGGAACCCAAAAGTGGGTTATCAGGTCCCTTCAAAAATCTACTCTGGGACTTTCGCTTGGGGCGCCCTCCCTTTAGCCCCTAACGACATGTGTGCTTCTAAGTAACACGTAGGTAAATACATAACAGCTGGTCGATCGCAAAATCGAATTATAGATAAAGATTGGAGTATGGTATGTTAATCTAAATTGTTTTTCTTACTCCAACCTTGCCCCAGCCCGACTTGTCAATTTCAGTCCTAAGCGGAGCCCGACATAGCCTGATTGAAAAACTAACGGTCGAGAAAATGCTAACTGGTCTGATCGATAGGGCTGCCCATCTGGCCAGTATTGGTTAAAGTAGCGGCTTATTAGCTGCTTAATAAAATAGATTAGGACAGCTGAATGGTGGTCTATATAAACGACACCAGCCAAATTCTACAGGGTGTGCACTTTTTCAATATGTTCAACTACTTTCTCCCTCTGCTATTCCTCGTGCTCTTCACCCTCCTCCTCACCATCTGTCTGATCTTCGTGCGCAGAAGACACGCCAACAACGGCAGAGAACAACTGGAGCTGCAGCTCGAAACCATCAGCCATGACGTGCTGCCTCGCAGAACCAGCTTCCCCAATGTTGGCGGCAGGAAGTGGTCAGTTCAGGCCACCAACACCAGAAGAATCAGACACTCCATGTACCCGAGATTTGTAGGAATGGACGATAACTTACCTGTCTGATCTGTTGCTGTACCGGTTGATCTTGTATATAACCCAATCCGCTACTACTGTTTCACTCCTCACTCACTCTCCTCCCAATCTTTTATTAAAGTCAGGCAGTTAATGACTAGTGTTTCCGATCAAATTAAAATTAAATAACAAAATTAAATTGTTTTGGCCAAAATCACCAAGTAAATAGCAATTTAAAAACAAATTAAATTTCTCGCGATGGCTGTCAAACAAATTAAAATTATATTAAATTTCGTAAAATTGGCCCAGAAATTTGATATAAATTTGATATGAATTTGATATAAATTTGCTTGGTTTGGCAGCTTCTCACTAACCAAAGTCTGGCTACAAAACAATAAGTTCAGTCCAAAGATAACCTTGTTCATGCCTATAGCAAAGATATCAACTCATTAAACGCTAATTTATAAACCATTGGTCGCCATCTAAGGAAAGGTCAACTCATTTTGCACTGACTCGACCCAGGTTTTGACCTGTTTTTCTCAGGAATTTAGTGTGATTTTAGCAAATTTATATTTAATTCATATCAAATAACAAATTTGTATCAAATTAAATTTCAGAATTGGGGTACCAAGCAAATTAATAGCAAGTTATTTTCTTCTGAAGGCTGAGCAAGCAATTTAATAGTTATTTAATTTCAAAATAAATTTACTCGGAAACACTATTAATGACGTAACGTAGGAAATTATATCCCCTTATAACATACCAATTTTAAGATGCATTTTGCGAGAAAGTCAGCTTTGAAGCGGTAAGCAGGCTCATCTCACGGATCTGGCTGATATTAAATGTTAAAATAGAGCACAGTCTAATTTCAACGGTGCATGCCCGGCCACCAGGAACTCCCTGGAACCGGAGCTACACTCCCTCAAATTTGGGTCGGCAGCAATTTTTGCTGTCATTTTTCCGTGTCTGATCTTCAATCGTTTCTTAAGCTAGGATCCCAACTCGCATATGGTTTTGTAGCTGTTCCAATGGCCTTTCAGATTCTGGTACTCCCGTTTCCAGCCTAGCTTTCGTAGCTGGTTAGCAAGATATTCACCAAAAACTTCGAAATTGTAGAAAAATGCCACTCCGTTTTTTTTTTCGAAAAATCTTTATAACTGTTTGTGCAAAAGCCCTGCCAAGTTAATGTTTTAACCAAAGTTAGGCAGGAGTTGACCAAACAAAATGAGCGCATTAAAGTGTGCTGTTTAGGAGAGGGGGTGTTTTTGCCTCTCAAAGGTGTTCGAAAAAATTTTTTTCCGCAAAGCTTAATGGTTAGCACTCTCTTCGATGCAGTTTTATGTGCTGAGTTCGAAAATGCATTCAGTTTAGCCAGACTCGCTCTGGATCGGGAGAAATTTGTGTTCAAAGTTGTGACCGACAGTATTCCTTGAATGGCATTACTCACTAGCATAACCATAAACCGCGGTACAAAGCAGTTTTTCTTATGTAGTTTTTGCTGCTGATTGCGAAAATAACAATATTTTCTCTCTGCGTTGCCTAGCTTTGAAGATATGGACATATTTATGAGTTGCTACTAGCCTTCGCTACTAGCCGGCACACATGCTCGGTGTCAGTCTGTTCGGGTATCAGTGGTAGCGGTCCCCGTTCCATATGTCTCAACACATGCGTGGTTGGTATTGTAGCTTTTAGGTGCTCAGGCAGCTTCAGTGCGTTCCCCGGGTACCTACTCGCTGTCACCAGCTTTCCGTGGCCTGGGTTGGGCTTTGTGCCAACGACCAACTCGTTGCGCCAAGAAACTTGCCCCGCCGAGAAGATGAACGCATGATGTCATGATGTCGTGCGCACAGTAGCTTTGCAGCCTAAACCACTACACCAACTGTACCGGCTTAGGCTTAGGGGAAGTTTTTAAGAAATCTCCAGCATGCGCGCAAGTAGAAACACCGGGTGTGTGTCTGTAGATGACAGATTGTTTACTAACAGCTCAACGAGCTTTCATCTCCAGTTATCGATTGCCGGTGTGAAAGGAGCTGTCGTCAAGCTGAGATTAAATTATCAGCTCCTACTCCTTCCGTCTCGCTCAAAGCGCCGCCATGGTTGCTTACTTTAACTCCAGCCAACAGACAATCGAGGAGGTTCAATGGATGTACACAGTCAGTTACTTGCTGCCCTTGTTCTTCCTAGTTCTCCTAGCTCTCTGCTTATCTGGCTGTCTGCTTTTTGCTGCCAAGTATCGCGCTTCACTGCGTCAGCAAGCCGATCCGGCCGCCTACAATGGGTCATTAGAGTGCGTGACACCCAAATCCAGCATGATCTTCACTATGAACCTAGCGCAAACCAATTCGCCGACCATATCCAAGGTTTTCTCCACTACTCAGATTGAGAGCGGCGAAGGCTTCTGCTGATCTGGAAGCAAGTCGCTTTTTGTCCAACATCAATTTTGCACCTGGCAAGTATGTAATGTATTCTGACTTGATAACTGTATACTTGATAGTCAGATCAATGAAAGTGTTTATAGACTGCTGGTCTTTGTTGTAATAGCTACGTTTTAGTAATTAAATTTACACGATTAAACAACAGTACCTATTTACAGCCAGCAAACTTTAGCCATGTTTAGCTATAAGCCTGATTGAGCTACTTTAGCTGTACGTACATACAAGGCTAAGTCATCAATAACTAATGAAGCTATCTGCAGCTTTGTAGTTATACATACTGTATGTAGCTCATTTTAGCTATAAATGTGCGCTTTGATAGCGGTCTCTTAGCTTTGCCTAAACACTTCGACTTAACAACGGTTGTGTTGATTAGCGACAGCGATAATAACGAGACTACCTAAGCCCTTCCGCCACGAGCCAACACCCGGAACACACTATCTGCGCTGCTTGCTTAGGTACGTAGTCTAAAACCTTCTTGCAGATTAGCTCAAATATTGTGAATCACAGGTAAAAAGACAAGGTTAACACGAATCAGGCAAGTGTTAAACTGCACCCACTGGCGACAAATACGAACACAAACCTAACATGCCTCATGTACCTTAGACTTGCTGTATGTGACAATAGATAGCGTCTGCGTCTGTGGCGTAGTGGTGAGCAATGTCAGCTCCCATGCGGTCAGCGTATGACACATAGTGGGGTTCGTCCCCGAGTGGTGATTGCTTTGCATGTGGCCCTTCGGGGTTAGTACTGCTAATTGTGGTGTACACGTGCATTGTAATAAAGATAGCTGTAGTCTGTCCTTTTTGCCATAGCTATTTATAGCTAAAATGTAGCTATCTGTAGCTGCAAAACGATATTTAGCTTCGTTTGCTTTGCTATATATAGCTATGCTGTCTATGTGGCACTTTGCTATGTATAGCTAAACATGGCTATATTCCCCCGACTGGCTTGATACAGAGTGATTTTATAGACTGACGGCCTAAATAACTGCGTTTTACGTAGTAATGAAATTTGCAAAATTAACAATACTTAGGCCTACGTAGACAAAAAAGTGACCCTCAGAAGTTTAGATGCAAAGAGAGGAACATGCTGTGTTATTTTTGACATCAAAAGTAACCCATCGGAAATCACCAATGCGAAACCCTGAGCAAGCAGAGAAAATAAGCCCCGATTTTGCATCAGGTCCTTCAATTCTAATTTTTTGTTAGTCAATTCCGGAAGCTATAGCAATGATTGATTTCCCTCATCGAAGTACAAAGAAAAAGTAGAGCTGAAGGGCTTCGCCTAGCAGACTCAATTAAAGCTGAGGGTCACGTCGCACCCGTCGCAGTCAACATCATGACCAATGCGACAACGCTGCAGCTGCCTAAAACTCTAAACGGATATTTACCGCCACTCTTTATGTTTCTGCTCTTTGCCGCCTCTCTCTTCCTGGGTTTGGCAATGGCAAGAAAAGTTCGAGGCAAATTAATGAGCGAAAAGCGACTATCCGGTTCTCTGTTTGAAAGATCTTTTGGACTAGTCTCTTTCCCTTCAAATGAAGCTCTCTTACCCAAACACAACAACAATTGATTGTCTCGACGGCGGGGGAAGAGCTACACCTATACTGCTATCGAGTTTGTCTCCTACGTACGTATGAAAATGTATTGTTTATTCATGCCATTCGCATAAGCTGTGTAAATAAAAGCAGAATTGAAGCGAAATTATCGTTATTCGCTTTTATAAACGCACCACACTGCGCAAAAATGACGCGTCTACACAAATGTTATTTTACTGTTTTGATTGCTATCTGTTTTGGGTTGTTGGTGGACGCCCAGTTCCCGCCGATGAAAGGAGATGAACTGAGTAAGCTCGATTGGTTCCAGTTATAGGTAAAATTTGATTTAAACAGGATCATGATCATAACTGGTCAAAAGCGCTAAACAGAAATTTCTTTCAACACCAAGGGACAATTAGATCATGAACTAAATACTTCACTTGACATAAAACGCGTTCCGCTTTGATACATGCAAGTTTTGTCTAGGGAATCTTTAAGAATTTTAGACTTAAAATTTGCCTGTAAACCGTAAGTTTGAGCCCAGATTTGCCAGAAACTACTATATTTCACCATATTTCCTTCTCAGATTGCCACACAACCCACATCCCTCTTATGTATTTACAGGAGGTTTGGCTTCAGACCAAATTCTTTATCCTATTTTGAAATTTAATGGTTCTATCGTATTCACTGTGCATTGTTCTCAAAAATTTCACAAAATTTTTTCATATCTATGTACAATACGTATGGGTGGGCCATTCAGAGCTACCGACAGTTTTGTCTGCTGTTATGTATTTTACTAGTCGATTTTCATTTAACTATTTACTAAATTTACTACAAATTCAGCTCTTCAATTTAATTTTTATTTTTGTTTAACTACCAGGCAGCTCCGATTTTACTAATTTTTGTTTTACTGATAATTTTACTAATTTTACTACTATTTTACTACGATTTTACTAGTCATTAGGAGCAATTTTGCATCAATAATTCCAAGATCTTATGAAAAATTAATGTTGGTACCAGGGGTTGGTACTAAATAGTTGCTAAATTTGCCTATCTTGTGGTTCATGGAACAGACTTGGCTAAACCTTTTAAAGTAAAAATCTGAGGATTTCTGAATTTTCTGTTAAAATTGATTGACTGACGAACACAAAAGTTACAGCAAAACAAAACCAGCGATAGGATAAACGGCCCAGGCTGTACAATGTACATTGCAGCGTAGCGTCACTTAGTATTTTGCGTTGTCTGCATCTGGAGTACGACTGCATGTACGTAGGCATAGATTGTACCGACCGAAAACAACAAAAAATGCTAATTGTCATAAAAATAAATGCTTCCAAACTACGTATTCAGGAGAGCAATGTCAACTGCGTATCGAGTACTACAACCGGTACTTCAAAAGCTGGTGTGAGACGGCTATAGCGGTGAAGAAAAACTGCAACAACGCCATTCTGCTCAGACAGTGTCTGTGCCATCCTGTCTGCACCGAAAAATACCAAGAAATCATGGCCCAGAATGGTCGTTAGGCCGGTCTTTCTCTGTGTGTTTCCTTCTTAAATCTGCGGGATGCAATAAAAAACGTGAAAAGGTCATAGCTAATTTGTTTTCGAGTTGTTAGTAGTGTGCGAGCAAGATTCCATCCGGTTTCCGCGCGAGTTTCATTCATTAGAAAGGCGAGACGTCATGAGGACTAGCCGGCTGGTAATTGCGCTTTTGTTTATTTGCAACCAAATCAGCGGTTTTGATTCGTCGGAAAAGCAAGTTCAGCTGGCCAAACGCACATTCGAGATCGACGACTTTTGGCTGGAAAGAACCACTCGACCTGTGATGACCGCTTTGCAGATTAGGAAAATGATAGAAAAGTTGAAGCAGAGACTAAGTCGCCAGCCCTGGAGAGTGATTTATATAATGAGCGGTTGACCTTTCGAAGTCACTGATTATTTATCATAATGAGTATTCACTCCTTTTACTGTTGTTTGTGTATACACATACACGTTTACCATACACGAAATACACTTTCTTTTTTTCAATGTGTATACACATACACATTGAAAATTCCGATACACATTACCAAACACAAACAGTACTCAAAATATGTATTTTTGTGTATGTGTATTTGATCAGCAAAAATCGACAAAGTATGCAACAGAATTCAAAACTTTTGATGTTTTTTCTGTACTAAGAGTGAGTAGATATACTCACAAAGCCTAAAAATGGCACTAAGTAACTCAATTTTAAAGATATCCTTATTTTCAAACAGTGTACTATGATAAATCTGATTTTTCCAGTTTCTCACACAAAATCATGCAAAAAATTTGCATTTTCAGTACAATACACATAAATACACAAAAATACACATTGTTTTTCTGGATGTGTATGATGCACAAATTACCTACCAGACACATTTGACAGTGAATGTGTATGCACACACACATACACATTCTGAAAATCCAATACCAAACAACAGTAGTTATGATACACAATAGTTATTTTTCATTAGTACAGTCAGAGATGTTATGTTCTAAGAAGGAGATTTCGGAAGGATGCTCAACATTAATTTTTGATAAATTTTGAATTGGCTATACAGGTTTGGCAATATATCACAGAATATTTATAACATTCCATCCCTCCAACCAGCGCTCGCTCAAAGGCATTTCCAGCTATAATAGACAACTAACTGGCGACAAATTAATCCAACTTCTTCTATGTATTTTCACGAGAAAACTCAAAGAAGCAGAGAGTAATTCGAAACATTTGCTCACAGGAAAGGGGCCGTCCATAAACGACGTCATTCCAGAGGGGGGACGGGGGTCAGCCGAAATGCGACGATAGACGACGCACCAGGAGGGGGAGGGGGTTAGCAAAAAACGACGTCGCTTTTTTGGGAATTTTAGGGAACTTTGAATGTATTATTTTCGATTTATGTACATTCTGTCAAAGATTTCTACATTCAGAAAAGCTTCCCAGACTGGCTGAAGGGATCTATTCAATTCATTGTACAGTATGGCAACAAGAAAAAATGACAGTATTGTACTTTTATCGGGGGAGGGGGGTAAACCGATTTCTGGGGACCCCCTCCCCCTAGGCGACGTCGTTTTCGGTAACCCCCCCCCGATTAAAGTGCAGTACATACAGTACTGTCATGTTTTCTTGTTGCAATACTGTACAATTAATCGAATAGATGGCTACAATCACTCAGTGAAGCTTTTCTATGTAGAAACCTTTGACAGAATGTGCTTAAATTGAAAATAACACAATCAAAGTTGCCTAAAATTCCGAAAAAAATCGACGTCGTTTTTTGCTAACCCCCTCCCCCTCCTGGTGCGTCGTCTATCGTCGCATTTCAGCCGACCCCCTCCTCCCCTCTGGAACGACATCGTTTATGGACGGCTCCAAAGGACGGAAAATGATGGACGGTGCCGAATTCCGAACATACCTTGGCTACATACATATACAGTATGAAGTTTTCAACACAGATAACGGTCAGGTAGCGTTACTTTCTGTGTCTAACTGGAAATACCGTGTTTGCTTTAATAAACATATGTTGAAAAATAAACTGACACACTCCAATCCAATAAACGGTCTAAAAGACGAGTTTTCAGTACTGTTATTTTACTAGTGGATTTTTATTTTACTATTTACTAAATTTACTACAAATTCAGTTCGTGAATTTAATTTTAATTTTTGTTTTACTATCAAGTGGCTCTGATTTTACTAATTTTTGTTTTACTAGTAGTTTTACTTACTTTACTACTATTTTACTATGATTTTACTAGACATAAGGTGCAATTTTGGATCAATGATGCCAAGATCTTATAAGTGACCGCTGTTGGTGCCAAATAGTTGCTGAATTTGATCGTGATACGAGGTTTTCCGGAAGGTTAGAGGCAAAATGTGTAAAAATTTGAGTCACGAAGTTGCACCCACACCACACATCGTTTAGTGCAAAATTGATCAAGATTTTGGCTGAAATTCACCAAAAACCAGTAAAATAGTAGTAAAATTTCTATTTTACTATTGACCCCGTTTGGTAATTTAAGAGTCGTTCTCTGGTCAGATCGAGTTTCAGTATTCAGACCCAAAATTGAAACTTTGGCCTAGAGAGCTGTAAGTTGGTACACTAATACACATCGATAGGTTATGTAACCACCGCAAAGGATTTCCCGATTTGACGATCCAGTCCCGAGATACAGCCGTCTGAAAATCGGCTCGCTTATCTATGGGACAAAAAATTCGAACTTGAATTTCTTTCCTGCTAAAAACAGTTGGGACCTAGAATTTGGGGATTTTACGTAACTTTTAGAGTACTTTAAGAATTTTGGGTCAGTTTTCGATTTTGACGAAAAAAATTTTTTTCAACCCCCTTCCCGCCCCCCTAGCTCGTCTGGAACCCCCCTATGTGGGTTTTTTTATTTCAGATTACTGTAGCGCCATTTGTTAGCTACAGATTGGTGCCAAGCACGATAGCCCACGGCCCGGGGTTTTGAAGTAAATTGACTTCAAATGGCTGAAAATCGCATTTTTTTCCAGTTTTACTATGGGACATAATTTCGAACTTGAATTTCTTTCCTGCTATAAACAGTTCGGACCTAGAATTTGGGGATTTTACGTAACTTTTAGAGTACTTTAAGAATTTTGGGTCAGTTTTCGATTTTGACGAAAAAAATTTTTTTCAACCCCCTTCCCGCCCCCCTAGCTCGTCTGGAACCCCCCCTATGTGGGTTTTTTATTTCAGATTACTGTAGCGCCATTTGTTAGCTACAGAGTGGTGCCAAGCACGATAACCCACGGCCGGGGGTTTTGAAGTAAATTGACTTCAAATGGCTGAAAATCGCATTTTTTCCAGTTTTACTATGGGACAAAATTTCGAACTTGAATTTTTTTCCTGCTAAAAACAGTTCGGACCTAGAATTTGGGCGTTTTACGTAGCTTTTAGAGTACTTTAAGAATATTTGGTCGGTTTTCGATTTTGACGAAAAAATTTTTTTTCGACCCCCCTTCCCGCCCCCTAGCCCGTCTGGAACCCCCCCCCCTATGTGGGTTTTTTATTTCAGATTACTGTAGCGCCATTTGTTAGCTACAGAGTGGTGCCAAGCACGATAACCCACGGCCGGGGGTTTTGAAGTAAATTGACTTCAAATGGCTGAAAATCGCATTTTTTCCAGTTTTACTATGGGACAAAATTTCGAACTTGAATTTCTTTCCTGCTAAAAACAGTTCGGACCTAGAATTTGGGCGTTTTACGTAGCTTTTAGAGTACTTTAAGAATATTTGGTCGGTTTTCGATTTTGACGAAAAAATTTTTTTTCGACCCCCTTCCCGCCCCCCTAGCCCGTCTGGAACCCCCCCTATGTGGGTTTTTTATTTCAGATTACTGTAGCACCATTTGTTAGCTACAGATTGGTGCCAAGCACGATAACCCACGGCCCGGGGTTTTGGAGTAAATTGACTCCAAATAGCTGAAAATCGCATTTTTTCAGTTTTACTATGGGACAAAATTTCGAAGTTGAATTTCGATTTTCTGCTATTTGGAGTCAATTTGGCACCAATCTGTAGCTAACAAATGGCGCTACAGTAATCTGAAATAAAAAACCCACATAGGGGGGGTTCCAGACGAGCTAGGGGGCGGGAAGTGGGTCAAAAAAATTTTTTTTTCGTCAAAATCGAAAACCGACCAAAAATTCTTAAAGTACTCTAAAAGTTACGTAAAATCTCCAAATTCTAGGTCCCAACTGTTTTTAGCAGGAAAGAAATTCATGTTCGAAATTTTGTCCCATAGTAAAACTGGAAAAAAATGCGATTTTCAGCCATTTGAAGTCAATTTACTCCAAAACCCCGGGCCGTGGGCTATCGTGCTTGGCACTAATCTGTAGCTAGCAAATAGCGGCTGTATCTCGGGACTGGATCGTCAAATCGGGAAATCCTTTGCGGTGGTTACATAACCTATCGATATGTATTAGTGTATCAACTTACAGCTCTCTAGGCCAAAGTTTCAATTTTGGGTCTGAATAGGGCAAAGGGCCAAAACTCGATCAGTTCAGAGACTGACTCTTAATTTATTTCTACTTTACTATTGGCTCATAATTTTACTTTTTACTATTATTTTACTACTAGTAAAATACCACTAGTATTACTAATTTTTGTTTTACTATACTATAGTAAAATAACAGTAGTTTTCAGATGGGTAACTATAAACGGAGACAGATTTTTATTCTGAAGTGAGCAGTTACCAACACAAAACGTACGAATATTATTATAGTATTTTTGGTGGTAAACCTTGTTTATATATGAAGAAAAACAGTACATAATGCAATCATAGAGGTTCTGATTTAAGAAAAGAGCCTATTTTTTACATCTATCTAGGTCGTAGTTTCAGCAAATAACTTCACATAGTATTGTTAGTTTCTTTCTTACACAGCAGATTTTGTAGAGTGCCATATATACTGTATGTTAGTAGCCGGGTACTATAAAAATGGATTCAATTATATTTTCGCGAAATCCCAAGTGCCATATATACTATAAACAGCACTATAGGGTTGCATCCTTTACGGGCAGCCCAAAAATATAAACGCGCAAATGGTAGCGCAGTTCAATACACCGCTTTGTACGTGTTTCCAATGTAGAATACTGTCCCTTTGAGACAATTTTCTTTGATTAAGCTTGCATTAGTCAGACAAAATTCATATAAAGATTGCTTGTGTTTAGACAAAAATACCTTGTATTTTGAGAAAAATGAGGATAGTTGAGCGAGAAGAAAGAGGTCGAAGAGGAGGAGAGGAGAGTGAGAAGAAGCCAGAGAAGGAGCATGATGATTCGTTTCAGTTCGCTAGAGTTTGACGGAAGGCTGTTTTACCGATCATAAGACTCCGTTAGGGGGGTGTGATGAAGAATTTGATTGTTTTGTGTGAGTGTTCGAGTGTGGGTATTCGTATTTGTGATTGCGTGTGTGTGTTTTGTGTGTTGTACATACTGTTGTTTGGTAATGAATACACATTTACTGTCAAATCTGTATGATAATTTATGTATACGCTTTACGCATTCAACAAAACAATGTGTATTTTTGTGTGTATACAGTGTATGAATGCAAATGGTTCTTTGATTTTGAGCCACAAATGCTGGAAAAATCAAATCTCTAAAAATCCGCTGCTTGAAAAGCACGATAGGTTTGAAACTGAGGTACTTTGGGCCATTTTAAAGCTTTATTTAGAATACCGTAAAACTTCTAATAATAGCGCAGCACTATTATTTTTTCGTGATTGCTTTTGGGGCGTGCGCGTTTATTATTTCAATGCTACATTGGTTGTAGCCCAAGTATCCTCGTTTGTCTGAAAATACAGGGTATTTTCTGAAAATATACAGGGTATACAGGGTTATTACGGTATACAGGGTTTTTCTGAAAATATACAGGGTTTTTCTGAAAATACAGACTTAAACACAAGCAATCTTTATGTGAGTTTTAGTCTGACTGATGTTTGCAAGTTTAATCAAAGAATATTCTCTCAAAGGGACAGTATTCTACATTGGAAACACGTAGAAAGCGTTGATAAAAGTGCAGTGCAGTGTGTGGTAGCACTATTATTGCTTATATTTTCGGGCTGTCCGTAAAGGGCCCTACTATTCGAGCGGCGCTAGAATTGGAGCGTGCGCTTTTGTTAGAAGTTTTTCGATATGTACTGTTTATTACTGCAACAAAAACCTCGAAATTTCAGGATTCTGCTTCAAACTTGATGCACTTTTGCTGATCAAATACACACACAAAAATACACATCTTGTATACTGTGTATGTGTATCGGAATTTTCAATGTGTATGTTGTGTACACACATTTAACAAACAATGTGTATTTTTGTGTATAGTAAATGTGTATGCGTATACACAAACAACAGCTTGCGTTTACTTGCTTTTTGTAATGTGAACAATTTTGACACGACTGATCGGATATAGGGTGGTAGTCAGTCAATTGGCCGCACCCTTCAATTGATAAACTTGTCAACAGTAGTTGTACACTAGTCAATAAACCCTCATTCTATCAGTACATAGCATCCTTTATTTGGTGCCGAGAACCCGTTGTGAACACCCCGCCTCCGTACCAGTGATGCCTACCATACCAAAGTTGTACTAGTCTGGTACTAAAATCAATCTTTGAATTTAGTTCTTGTATCATACCAAACCAAATTTAACACAGCTCCTTCTATACTATACCATACCATATCTAAATCAAACGTCCACCAGATAATTTTAGTACTAGAATTATGATTTTGGTGAGGCCTTTTCATTTTAGTACTAGCTTGTTGGCTATATTTTTAACACTTTTCAAATGTGTTAGAATATATTCCCAATCCTATCTGGATGTTTTGATTGGAAAAAACTCAAGAAAGGTGGATTGAGCATAATTTCCAAAGGTTTCTATGACATTATCACAGCAAACTACCACTACTGTACCAATTTCATACCAAAGTACTATACCATACCATATCGAATTCAAATCGCCAACTTTATACTACACCATACCATATCAAATTCAAAGTTTGAATTTGGTAGGCATCCCTGCTCCTCACCGTTCCTCCTAAAGCTCTACCAAGGCTACCGCCTATCCCTCCCCGTAAGCCCTCCTTCAGCTACTGACGTTTAGTCTTCAACACTGTTGCGTCATTGCAAATCTTCGATTATCATCTGCCTTCTTGGCTACTCATCGATTAGATCTTGGCTCAGCTGATTGGGTTATGTTTTGACCGGTCGCCGGTTTATTATTGTTGCAGGCACGTGATTGATTGCGTCCCATCCAAGATTCTAATTATATTGCCGATATTGAGGTGGCGAGGCCTCAATTAGAGCAGTTTTCGTTCCCGGACACGCGTCCACATTCAATCAAAAATGCTCTCATCAACTGTTCGGTTGGCGATATCGGTCTTGTCTGTATTGGTTTGGCTACACGCAGACTCAGTAGCTTCCGGCCAAGTGCAGCTGGCTGCAGTACCGAAGCGAAGTTTCTTTCCGAAAAGTTTCGTGACTCAAATGAAAAATTCGATTCGGCGACAGAAATATCTGGCCGCCATGCATCAGCTGCGGAAAGCGATTTCTCAGTTTACCTACACGCCTATTGTTATTGACTAGTTGGTCTTCTTTTTAGAATAAACCACTTTCATTTCAATTGAAAGCAATTTGCAAGAGTTTCCAGTTTCACTTAAACCAGTCGACGACAGATCATTGTGAATAGGCTTATTTCCTCAGAGAATTTCAATTTGTAGTTAAAAATTTATGCGAAAATATTTGTAGTCTTAGTTTGTAGTTGTCAAATTCAGGTTAATAAATATGTAGTTTTAGTTTAGAGTCAATTTGTAGTCAGGTTACCAAACGTCAGCAATTCGATATTACTACAAATTTTTGCCAACTGAACAATCAGTCATAGAAATGCTTTGCAAAAATAATAACCGGAAGCCTGCCAATTGTTTTTCTGTGAAAAAATCGTCTATTCTAATAGATATTTCTGAAAACAAGCAGACGAAATTCAATGTTTAATAGAATTCCAATGCTGAACATTTGGTATTTTTTAAAAATAGAATGAGATATTTTTTAAAAACTAAGACAAGAAAAAACACGAACAAATGTGCAAAAGAAAATCATTTGGTCACCTTTCGTTGAAAATTTATATGGGTAAAATACAGGAAATTTATAAAAACGATCTTTCTAACAGTTTACATAAATAATAGCTTCGTTTTTGGTATTTGGCAAGCTTATCATAAGCTCAAAACAGCTCAAAGACCGATTGGGGACTCAATTTATATAAAATTACATTAAAATATCGGAAAATTTCCATGAAAAATGACTACAAATTCGCAAATTATGAAAAAGTAGTTTGTAGTCAATTTGTAGTCAGCAAAAATAATATGTAGTCTCAGTTAATTTGTAGTCTTGACTTGATGACGTCATAATCGCCGAAAATATTTAGTTTGTAGTAGTACAACGAATTAGGTCTAATTGTGAAATCGACAGAATCACTGCCAGGTGGCGTCAAAACCACCCACAACGCCGTACGAAACTACACAGACATGCGCGTTTTTTTAGCTTTTCGGCGTGCTTTACTAAAGAAAGCTTTACTTACAATGCACGTGTACACCACAGACGCAGTAATAACCCGAAGGGCCACATGCAAGGCAATCACCGGGGCCGAACCCGACTATGTGTCGCACGCTGGCCGCATGGGAGCCGACATTGCTCACCACTACGCCACAGACGCTGACATGTATGCAGGTTCCACTGTAAACAGGTCATCGGCAGAAGAGATTTGAAAAGAAATTCGAGGAATTGAGTACATTGAGCTCTGAGTACATTATGTATGTTTTGAGTGGGCTGCTCATTAAGTTAAGTTATTCTTTTAAAAAAAGTCATGTCGGACAAGAAGAACGCTAATACTTCTTTCTGTTACTGACGCACAAGTCCGTTGATCAGAGTGGCATTAGACCCTCGTTTGCATTCATTTAACCGCGTTCACTGATGAATAGCTCAAATTAGCCGGTCTGATTGCAATTCGATCTGATTAGCAGCAGAGCGCAATTCCGAAAGGGCTTAATTAGAGTACAGGTAGCTTGCTCCAATATCAGCCACCAAGATGTCTGCTGCCACTGTAAAAATCATTCTAATCTGCGCCGTTTTGACGCTCCAAACGAGAGCAACCGCTATAAAGGACAAGAACCAAGTTGAACGGCAGCCGGGAAAGCGGAGTTTCTTCCCGAAAACGCTGGTCACTCGAATGAAGGAATTGAAGGAACAACAGAAATTCCAAGATGCCATGTTTCAACTGAGAAGAGTGATCTCTGAACTCACTTACACTCCGGTTGTAATGTAGATTAGATTAGTCAGAAAGTTCAGTAAGCGTGAAGGTTTATTTATGCTCGTGTAGAAAAGAATTGCCCGCCGAATTTGCTGTAAGGGGAGGCGAAACGTTTGTAATCTACGCACTAACACGCCACGCCACATCTCCCAGGCGCTGTTGCAGGCGGAAGATGTCATGTGGCGTGTTGATGCGTATATCACAAACCTGGGGGCCGTTCATAAACGACGTCGTTCCAAAATCCCGATTTTTCGGACCCCCCCTCCCCCCAAAATCGCCTTGCGTCGTTTCTTGGGGACCCCCCCCCCTACGGCGACGTCGTTTTTGGTTTACCCCCCCCCCCCGATAAAAGGGCAGTACATACAGTACTGTCACATTTCCTTGTTAATATACTGCGCAATCAATAGAATAAATCCCTACAACCACTCTGGAAAGCTTTTCTGTATGGAGAAACGTTTGACAGAATGTCCATAAATCGAAAATAACGTAATTGAAGTACCCTAAAATTCATAAAAAAGCGACGTCGTTTTTTGCTAACCCCCTCCCCCTCCTGGTGCGTCGTCTATCGTCGCATTTCAGCCGACCCCCCTCCCCCCCTCTGGAACGACGTCGTTTATGAACGGCCCCCTGTCAGAAGATTTTTTCTACACGAAACGAGTTCGAAAACACCTTGACAAGACCGAGAGAAGAGATCTGTATAATACGTACTTTATTTACAGTAACACTCAGCACTTGACTACATTAAATCATTTACTCTATAAAGAGGGTTTCCACAAAAACAATTGGTAATATATTCAGCGCAAGCGCGGGTATGACAAAACCTATTTTTCGGTCAAATACGCGCTCACGCGCTGCAAAGATTTTCTACGCCCTGAATTTTTGTCTAAATACTGGACAATTCAATAAATAAACCATCCATGTAACAAGAGGGTCTGGGTGGGGTTGCCCCCCCCATTCTGGAGTTGACCTATTGCAAGCATATTTTTAAGCAAATATTTTGCATTTATTTACTGACAGTTCAGATACTGAAATTGCTAAAATCGCCCGTAAAACATTACTTTTTAGCACTGTTATTTTACTAGTGGATTTTTATTTTACTATTTACTGAATTTATTACAAATTCAGCCTGTCAATTTAATTTTTATTCTTATTTTACTACCAGGCAGCTCCGACTCCCTGACCTGTCGGCCGATTGATCACCAGTTACATGTATGAAGCAGGGATGGATATTTTTCCGAAAAAACCTCGGCCTGTTTTTTTTCAGTTTTTTCCGGTTTTTGCTTAAACCGCGGAAAAAACTCCAGCCCATGTTCTGAGTATCCTAGCCTGGTTTTATGATTCCTAACGCTTTCTAGCGCTTCCTCAGTCTTTTTAGACAGAAATACACGTGTTACATAGATATAAATCACGAAACTGGCATGAAACGGTGCCTGACAGGCTCCATCAATAAACCCTATATGCAAATTTTCTTACAGCAGTTTGCATTTTTGTTTTATCAAATTTGGTCTTTTCTGTTGTTTTTCTAACAGTTTTGAGTCAGTATGGCCTATTATACATAGCAAAAGACCATTTTTAATAGAAAAATGACATAAGTAAGCTAATTTTAGCTTGAGTTTTTTCCGCGATTCATGTTTTTTCCGACCCTTAGGAAAAAAATCGTTTTCTTTTTCGGAAAAAAACAACCTCTCATCCCTGGTATGAAGTACACCAACAATTCAATCATTATCCTAATTATATCAACTGATAGCTACAGTTCGACTGATACTCCTCTACCTTTGCATGTCTGACCAGCAGAGGTTCTGAATCGTCTGTCGGTCGCTGACCTAGACAGAATATCCATCTCACACAGTCAAGAAGGGAACACTTTGTCACGACCGGCTGTGGGTTGACGTTTATCTTCATACTGCTTCCCCTGCTCTTAATTGAGCCTCTCAGCGAGTTGGGAGGTGGTGCAGGAGTATTTCTCACGTTTAGCTCCTTGCCTACAATTTTTACGTCCTACACATAGGGATGGGCACGAAAATTAAATCCGTTTGAATTTCGTATTCGTTAAATCAATATTTGCCCATTTTTATTTTCGTATTCGTTAGTCGATACGAAAATCAAAATGCCTAATTCGTATTCGTACGAGTACGAAAATTTATTTTCGTTACGACGATACGAGTTCATTTTGTTCCACAAAAATTAATTTTCGTATTTTCACGGTAGGTTTTAGACTGCAAGTAGGGACCCAGTTTAGGCCTTTCAGCATTAAAATATGCCTTAAATATCAGTTCTGAATGCACAGATCTGTAGAGCTCGATTTCCCGCTAACGTTAGCGTGTTTTGAACATTGTAACACAATGCTTCTGCATTGTTATATTGCACATACATACTGTACGTTCATTGCAGGTACCTATGTAGTATGCGCTCTGAGCCAGGAGATTGACCCTCGATTGTACTAAACAGTGCCAGTACTTGCACCGAGATGAACAAGTTCTGTCCAGTCAAAATTGCTCACAATGCAGGAATTTCGGTGGTCGGCGTCACTTCGGGATTTGCACGAGGACAACCGATGACAATTTTGGAAGTGGCCGAAAATGCTCGTGTGCACGCTTGACGTCATTTTTGCACGGCCCCATAGAAGGCTAGCGCCGACTTCGGCCAAACCACGTGCCAAAATCTTGTCGACGAGATTGGCGGCCATTTGAAATTGAAGCTCAGAAAACTCAAAAAAGGCTCTTCGGTGGCGGCGGAAAATTTTCAACACTGCATATAACAGCATTTGCTATTAGAGCCAAAAACGAATAAAAAGGACCGTGTATAATGGGAAATTCAAACTTAACTATTAGAATGGTAATAAATTTAATAATTCTGAAAACTGTAGCGGCAAGACACACGTCGTTGGTGGCAAATATTCGATTTTTTTTGGGGGGACCCAACTTGGATTCATAAAGAAATTTAGCTCAGATCACACATATAAGCACAAATTGGGTTTTCGTTTCTGGCCGCTTTCACTTCTCCACGGCACGATTTTCATCATCACCATGGTAACGACGACGTTTGGGAGGAACCCCCCCCCCCCGAAGCAAAATTTTGGAATTTTCGTTCAAAATCTGAAGTTGAGTTTCTTCTGATTCCAGGTATCACGACCTCAATGGTTTCAGGCACACAGGTTAGTTTCAACAAATTCAATTTAACTTTCAGTGCCATTGAGATTTGCGGCGGCCACAGTAAAAATTGCCGGGTTGTTTTAACTTTTAGCTCATTGTCAAAAACAAGTTTCATAAATATCTCGAGAACCAAAGCATCTTAACGTAAATTACCAATCAAATTTATTATTTGTCTTTCAATTAAAAAAAGATTTATTCTCAAATCGGTTGAGATGGTTTTTTCAAGACCAAAAATTGTTGGGTCATATCAATTTCCAAAATACGCATACCATTGTATGTGGTACAAATGTGTCAAAACCGTTTGATTCTTTTCAAATTCTGCTTTCATTTTTGCAATCGTCAAACCCGTCAGTCAAAGTTCTCAACCTCCCCACCTCCCCAGCTTGGCATTTCGGTGTTCTCTACTTCTCTTCTGAACGTCGTAGCGAGATTTGCTCAGAGCAGCCTTGAAACTCCTATTTTGGATCAGAATTTCCTTCAGCCGAACCCAAAGTTGCATGTACGCTTTGAAACTCCTACCGTATTAACAAGTTATGCAAAACCCTAATTAGGTTTTCAGGTCATTCTATGTCTGGGCAAAACGGCAATCTGCGCCTGCAGGGCTCAGGCGTCCTGCCTCGCCATGCATCCTCAGCGTAGCTAGGATTACAGTCGACCGATATCTACGTGGCCTTTTATGTTTTTTACTGGTTTGTCCGGTGTTTCATGTGCGCCAAAAAATAAACTTCTAAAAAAGTTGATTAGGTATTTTAAAGTTTATTTTTAAATTTGATTAGGCTTTGTATTTTCAAACCTAATTAAGTGGTTAAACCCTGGATTAGGTTTTCAGGTTACCAAAGCTTTAGTTACTTTGAAACCCCAACAGTTTTAGAAATCGGACAACACTAACAGCAGTTTAGTGTTTTGAGAAACAACAAAACAGGTTTTCTTCACTGATAAAATTTGAATGTCTTCGATCATATTTTTGAAAAATTTATTTATCAGCATTTTAAATTTTTCAAACTTTGTATTAATATGCTGATTTCAGTGTCGAAGCTTTTCACTGTTGGCCTGGTTTTTAAGGTATCAATGTAAACCGGTAGCTTTTGTAAGTATTTCTACAGTTCATGATCAAGCAACAGTCGTTTTGAAGTTGCCCAGAATCCTTAAAGACTCACCTTTGGACTCCTGTCAGAACCCACTTGTCCAAACACATTTGAATTTGAAAAAGGTCCTCCCCACGGAAACCTCATGAGAAATTCAAATCAACTCACTACTGTATGTATCTGAGGTGGAAATTCAATTTATAAGACCACAAAGCCAGAGCAAAGCCATGGGCTCACTAATTTTAAGCTTAAACTTACCCTTATCAAGTTGCTATATTGACAAGTTAGGTTTGGATGAAATTCAGTTAAACAGAAAGGGAATAACAGCAGAGAAAAATGAATATGAGGATATGACTTCAAATGCTAAAGGGTCCACAAATTGCCACCATAGCTAGTACATTAGATTAGGCTGCGCTTAAAGTGCTCAGAATAGCTGGAGGTGGGGTTAAGGTATGTTTGTTATTTATTTACATATTTGTTGCAGAGTTAGAGCGTCAGCATGAGCTCGAGAAAAGAATGGAAACTACTACGCTGCATACATGTTTAAGTCATGTGGTAGGGCTGACGTCAACAAAGCCTACTTGGCACGATGCCAAAGATGCTTGTAAACCAGACACCTTATGTACGTGCTAACTGTACGACACAGCCATATATTGACTAAAGTGTTGAATCAGGCAATTTTATGTTGCTGCTTGGGTCGCATCAATCATAGCCACAATGCAGGTGCAATGTAGAATTATTTAACAATAACAACAGGAAGAGCATATTAACTCAACATGTCGGTGGTTTCCAGCGGCGCTTGCTTATACGAAAAAGCCTATTTAACAGCCAATCCATGAAAAAGTCATGAACCTGGTCTGTACGATTG